>OU744450.1:12532988-12775488 GCA_916610825.1 Haliclystus octoradiatus
CGTCCTGGTAACTGGGTCTTTGGTTGAAAAAAGCAAGAGTCCCGGTAGTCAAATACGCATGCGCAGAGCGCTTTTCTGTTTTGAAAATATGTAAATAAAACTTTCAATTTTCTTAAACTTTAAAATTGCATCATTTTATAAGTTTTAAAAGATATCAAATTCATTTGATAATGACATTGCGGCAAATAGGATATCTTGTGAAAACGATTCCACATTTGTGGAAATATAGTAAATGCTTTATTTAGCAGAAATGGGAAATTATTTAAACCGACGACGCCTTTATAACGAACGATGGCCGACGGAACATTCGAGACATTCAAAAAGTTAAAAATCAAATCTCCCATTTTTAGACTGAAATTCTTATACTATATATTGCTTAAACACCATTGATCAACCATTTGTAATTGTTTTCTGTCAATAACATCAACAACAACAGAGTTTCACAACCATGATAGCGGCGAGACTAGCCCTACACCAAAGCAGCGCTGTTTTCATTTCGTTCCTCAAATAATAATGTAGAGTAGACCTACTCCTAAGAAAACAACCAAAGTAGTGCTTCTTCATATTTATCAAATACATATATATGTATATCAGTATATGATTATTATAAATTGATCAATGTCATTTAATTTTCACGAAAGAATTTTCAATCCCATTACATCGAGAAGCAGTGACAGAAATGAAATACGATATTGATGTTTCACGCCTTGACGCTAGGCGTTGTGCGGTTGCGCAGTTGACTGTCGGGATTTGAGTTTTTCTCAACCAAAGACCCGGTCAATTTAACTTAATTTAGCTCAATTTAATTTCAACTTACAATATAATCATTCTCTTATATTTGTCCTATATGTTCATTCCTAAATTATATTTTGCTCGATACATACGTTTATTGTAGCCTATATGAGTCTCTCTTCTTTATCGATACTCCTACAATAACCAGGTGAATAGCTTTGAAGGGTGATGATATTAAAGGGATTACAAAATAAATTGACCGAGGGCCTGATCCACTACACTACTTGCGTTTTGAAAAATGGCATTTCTTTTTCAACTTTGAGCCTGATGTTCAATTTTTGGCCTCTAACTAATTAATGTTTTGTTTATCATTCATCTTCAAAATTTCTTGCGTTCATTGCAATGAAAGTGTTGGTCAAATTACTAACTATATTACATTATTGATTTTTGATTTGTTTTCAAATTTTCAGTCAATAGCTCCAGGACTTTAGCCCATTTTTTTGTCAAATTATAAATGTTATGATTACAATATTATCTTATTTGATTCAACATATATGGCTTGTTATTCCTAGGTGTGCGATGCGATTTGGCAGAGCTAAATGTACTTATTTTTTTTTTTTTAGTATTATATCTTTGTCTGATGATTGCGTAAGCATGAAACTGTTAATAACAATTATGAATGTGCAGTCTTTCACTCTTTTTATTAAAAATTATGTAATTGTAACTAAGATTTTCTGAACATAATTTCTTTCCCATTTTTGAATTACAAATTTGGAGCTTTATGAATGTAAAGCAAAATAAAAATTTAATTTTACTGCATTGAAGTTCAAAACCTTCTGTAATATTGTTAGAACAAGTTATCACCTTTCAATTTCCTGTTTTCATAAGAATCTACCAATTTGATAATATTTTTAAATTAATTAATCCAGTCAGAAACGAGAAAAAAACATTTTTTGCGACTAGACTTTGATGGTAAACAAAAAATATGGCCAATGTCCTGACTGGGCGATAAGACCGGAGACCCATCCTCTAGATCATGAAACATTACTAATTTCTTTTCATTTGATTCCAGATTTATACAGTATCATAATGTGAGGAGAGAATCTAATTGGTGTGAAAGTAAGCATATGTGCCTACACATTATCTTCACTGCCATCAGCAATCATTGAAATTGGTGCCAAGCTAGATATCGGGCATCACAGGTAAATTAAGTACAGTGTAGAAGTATTAGAATATTATATCTAGTGTTTTATTTATTGGTTTAAGCCTGGTTCCCATATAGCAAATTTGCCGGCGACACTGCCTGCGATCATGCCGGCGGTAGGGCCGGTGACGAATCCTAAGTAAATTATCACCTTTCAGGCTATTGTTCTAGCAAAAGCCGTAACGTTGGCTGCAACTGTCTCAAAAGTTGAACTGGTTCAACTTTTGCGGCTGCTGTAAGCCAGCATATCCCCATAGCATAGCCAGCATAGCCAGCAAGACCCCGACATCCGCCGTAAGCATTTAATGGATACTATTGTTACACGATACATCCCATGGTCAACATTATCCAATGATGTCGATACATACGTTTATTGTAGCCTATATGAGTCTCTCTTCTTTATCGATACTCCTACAATAACCAGGTGAATAGCTTTGAAGGGTGATGATATTAAAGGGATTACAAAATAAATTGACCGAGGGCCTGATCCACTACACTACTTGCGTTTTGAAAAATGGCATTTCTTTTTCAACTTTGAGCCTGATGTTCAATTTTTGGCCTCTAACTAATTAATGTTTTGTTTATCATTCATCTTCAAAATTTCTTGCGTTCATTGCAATGAAAGTGTAGGTCAAATTACTAACTATATTACATTATTGATTTTTGATTTGTTTTCAAATTTTCAGTCAATAGCTCCAGGACTTTAGCCCATTTTTTTGTCAAATTATAAATGTTATGATTACAATATTATCTTATTTGATTCAACATATATGGCTTGTTATTCCTAGGTGTGCGATGCGATTTGGCAGAGCTAAATGTACTTATTTTTTTTTTTTAGTATTATATCTTTGTCTGATGATTGCGTAAGCATGAAACTGTTAATAACAATTATGAATGTGCAGTCTTTCACTCTTTTTATTAAAAATTATGTAATTGTAACTAAGATTTTCTGAACATAATTTCTTTCCCATTTTTGAATTACAAATTTGGAGCTTTATGAATGTAAAGCAAAATAAAAATTTAATTTTACTGCATTGAAGTTCAAAACCTTCTGTAATATTGTTAGAACAAGTTATCACCTTTCAATTTCCTGTTTTCATAAGAATCTACCAATTTGATAATATTTTTAAATTAATTAATCCAGTCAGAAACGAGAAAAAAACATTTTTTGCGACTAGACTTTGATGGTAAACAAAAAATATGGCCAATGTCCTGACTGGGCGATAAGACCGGAGACCCATCCTCTAGATCATGAAACATTACTAATTTCTTTTCATTTGATTCCAGATTTATACAGTATCATAATGTGAGGAGAGAATCTAATTGGTTTGAAAGTAAGCATATGTGCCTACACATTATCTTCACTGCCATCAGCAATCATTGAAATTGGTGCCAAGCTAGATATCGGGCATCACAGGTAAATTAAGTACAGTGTAGAAGTATTAGAATATTATATCTAGTGTTTTATTTATTGGTTTAAGCCTGGTTCCCATATAGCAAATTTGCCGGCGACACTGCCTGCGATCATGCCGGCGGTAGGGCCGGTGACGAATCCTAAGTAAATTATCACCTTTCAGGCTATTGTTCTAGCAAAAGCCGTAACGTTGGCTGCAACTGTCTCAAAAGTTGAACTGGTTCAACTTTTGCGGCTGCTGTAAGCCAGCATATCCCCATAGCATAGCCAGCATAGCCAGCAAGACCCCGACATCCGCCGTAAGCATTTAATGGATACTATTGTTACACGATACATCCCATGGTCAACATTATCCAATGAAATCAGTTGACAAAAAACGTGGGTTTGTTTCCCGCCAATATTAAAGTAAAATGATATAATATTATAATGATATCATTAATCTGTATATTAAATTACGATAAAATACACTAAATTATGCTGAAATACTGAATGTACTATATTATGATTAATTAATGATTAATGGGCAATTCCATTGTGACTGACCTACGCAACGGAGCATGTTTTGGTCAAGGGCATTGACTTAAAAGCAAACTTTGATGAATTTTTGTTCCCTGGAGACTAAAAACATCAAAAAGACTCTGTTTTACTGAACAAATACAAAATTCCTGCAAAATCATATAAATTAGAAGAAGTTTTAGGGCTGTGACTGACCGACACGGACGCTCGCCATTTTATCAATGAGACACAAACATTTTCAAAATTCTATGTAGTCTTATCACAAACAGGGTGGCACAAACAGTCCCAACCTGCGAACGTAGTTCGCCGAAGCTAGGGCAAAATTCCAAAGTTTTCCGAAGTTTACTTTCATTAATTTCTTCTACAATTCGAAGAAAACTAATTTTATCATCTTCATTTCTTGAATCCAAAGATCTGGCCTTCGGAAATGTTAAAACTGAACAATAATCTCAAAAAATGTTGGATTTCAACTCATAAAATGATATATTAACAACGAGAAAAGTGATTGTTTTCGCCATTTTCCCGCTCCAGGTGTTAACTGATGCGTGAACAAGAAACGCCTCCACGTCTTTTTAGATTTTCTAATTAGCATAACAAAGAGATGAAAAATGACAATTGAAAGCTGATAAAGATGGCTGCTCAACACAAAAAACGATCTCAAGAATCAGAAACTAATGATCATTAAATGGCCTATACTTTCTGGTTGGAATAGAACAATTTAATTGAGGACACAGATAAAACGATTGGGTTTTATTTCAAATTCTGCTTTCAATCAAACTCTCTTACTTTGATCACAAAGCATGCTTTTCTGAGAAATATATTTCAGCTTACAAAAATGCATTCAACTTCGGAGTTGTTCTGCTTGTAAGAATGAAAGTTTTATAGCAATATAATTACAACCCATTATGCCCACACATCAAGCATATGCTGTTTGGTTTAGATTGTTTATATAGTTTTGGAAATTACACTTAATTTTTGTTTGAATGACTATTCTGATTGTTAATTTATACTTTAAAATTAAAATATTCATAAAATAATTTCATATGCACAAACTGATTTTGGACATTGGAAATGGAGTACAGTTATAGAAACAAATCCGAAGGTTACATGTGATTGAAGGTTGGTTCGCCGAAGGCAAAAAATTTTGTGCCACCCTGATCACAAATTAAAACAAAATCATTGTTTTCCAATACTACTTTAAAGATGTAAATGTAAGTATATAATCAAGTTGACTTGAAAATCTCAAACAATTAACGGCAATAAACCAATATGTTTCGTGACTGACCATTCAACGATTTGTGACTCCCCCCACGAGTCCCGAAAGCATTTGTGACTGACCTATACGTTTTCTTCAAAAACACCAATAATACCCTGTTATGAAAATTTTCTCAACTAAATTGTAATAAATAGCCATATGGTAATGTAAAATGGTTGTAGTATTTATTCAAACTGTACCATGAAAGCATCATTTAATCTAAACAACGAGGGTAATTGAAAAATCTTTTCTCCTTCGAAAGCGACAGAATCGGAAACACGCGATCTAATCTCAACAACAGCGACGACCGAATGAGCACGTGGTGTGAAGTGTTCAATTCCAGCGGACATGCGATCATGCGGCTTCTTCGTTTTTGTGACCCTTGCGGTTTTTACTTTGAAATACCGATCCTTGCGCTCGCATCGTAAAAAGCCGTAGCAAATTTTCTATGAGTCAATCACATCGATTTAAAGCAGGAGGTTTACAAGAATGCCAATATTTCCCGCCAAAAATGCTAATTAGTAGCAAACTAATTTGCATATGAAAGGATTTTTTAATCAAACGTCACGCTGTGGAGTGAACAAAACTTTCTGGACTCTTTCGCTGGTGCATGAAAGCGCTTCGAGAGAATTGTAACATAAATGTAATTTTGAGGTAAAATACACTCGTAGGTCAAACTTTATTAATTCAATCCTACATAATTGGCCATATTAAATTGATTTTCATATTTTTTAAAGTTGAATAACCCAATCAAAATCGCGAAATTTGGAATTTTAGATTGTTATGAATGATTCTCACAAATTTTCGAACGGCCACCTCGACGCGCTCTAGAAAACATCGTTTTTCTCATAAATAAAATTTAGAATATTAATAAAACATTCATATTATGATAGTAAAAGTATTAATTGTAAGGAAAACAATAACATTTTGTCTGGATTCCATGCTTTATTTATGACGCTTGAAAAATTTTGTGGTTTCACTTCTGATGGAATTGCCCTAATAAAGTGTATAGAACTAAAATATAATAGAACGTGATAAAATACGTTGCATGCTACTAGATAATTTGTTAAGAAGGGAGAGACAATTGATCAGGGTAACTTCATCTATTCAGGTTGTCGCCGGCGCGGCTGCGCAGTAGCCTGCTTTCAGCGCCGGCATACCCCCGGTAGCCTGCAGTTCATCGCCGGCCCTACCGCTGTCACGATCGCAGACAGTGTCGCCGGCAAATTTGCTATATTGGAACCAGGCTTTAAGGATTTGTTATTTCCTCTTGAAATGCTGTTTACATGTTTACTAGCATATGTAGACGTGTTAGGATTTCACTGGATTAGATACAAGTGAAAAAAACAAATGATCAAACTGCTGTAGCTATGAAGTCAGGATTTCTCACTTGCCAACAGGTCATGGGCCTAGGAAGGGTTGTTATTATTGTAAAGTTGGTAGCGTGGAATTATTACTCACAATTATTGTATCATGTAAGTTATGAAAAGGGTTTATGAAACGTGGAGATGGCATCATCAAATTGAATGTTATTGCCTATGCAGCTTTGGAAGGCAGCAAAATCATGGAATCTGGAAGGTGCAATGTCGTATGGCATTATTAAAGAAAAATTTGTGGAGTAATTAAACAATGAAGCCCTTAGCTTACCGAACCTTAATTACCCAATCAATGTAACATTGTTAACATAACATTCATTAACATTCGATTGCGGATCTGGACGGACGTGTTCCCAATGTGCTTGTTTTTATTTATCGAATTTTGTCTGATTTTTATTGTAATTATATATATATATATATATAGATATAAAATAAGAAAAGAGACGTTTTCTCCGTTACTCGAAGTTTCGCGCTGTAGCGCTCCTCAGACGGTTTTATTCATATAAAAAACATTTCTAAATTCACCAAAGATATATACATGATAAAAGTTTACACGCCTATTGATTAAATTGCTGTTCTATTGTTATTTACTGCTATGTTAGTTTCCGTAGTAAATTATTATATGCTATTGTTTGTTTCCGTAGTAAATTATTATATGGTATTGTTCTATTTATGTTTTATCTAATTCCTTGAAATTTTTCAAATAAAATTTGTTTTCGTGCCTGCATTTAGAGACCAGCTCAGATCTTCTATTTAATAAGTTCTTGTTTTTGTAAAACGTTATAAAAAATTTTTCCTCTAAACAGAGATGGCATTTTTTCAATATGTTGTTGTATGGCACTGCCGTTGATAGAATTGACCATTTGACGAAGAATGATTTTCCGTTATCTTTTAATGACCAGATGTATTTAGACAACTCAACCAACAGAACATATGAAAATCGCACTGAGTTGTCTAAATACATCTGGTCATTAAAAGATAACGGAAAATCATTCTTCGTCAAATGGTCAATTCTATCAACGGCAGTGCCATACAACAACATATTGAAAAAATGCCATCTCTGTTTAGAGGAAAAATTTTTTATAACGTTTTACAAAAACAAGAACTTATTAAATAGAAGATCTGAGCTGGTCTCTAAATGCAGGCACGAAAACAAATTTTATTTGAAAAATTTCAAGGAATTAGATAAAACATAAATAGAACAATACCATATAATAATTTACTACGGAAACAAACAATAGCATATAATAATTTACTACGGAAACTAACATAGCAGTAAATAACAATAGAACAGCAATTTAATCAATAGGCGTGTAAACTTTTATCATGTATATATCTTTGGTGAATTTAGAAATGTTTTTTATATGAATAAAACCGTCTGAGGAGCGCTACAGCGCGAAACTTCGAGTAACGGAGAAAACGTCTCTTTTCTTATTTTATATCTATACAGCTCTGCTTACCGGTATTGAGCACTATATTGATGTTTTGCTCTTAATAAATAAATTTATTTATTTATTTATTAAATCAACATTATTATTATTATTATTATATATATATATATATATAGATATGCATTGCCAACTACTTCGGTAGTTTGAGCACTCTGGTATGGCACAGATGTTTTTTTCATGTGATGAATTTTTTCACCACATTTATAACTCATCTTGACTTAGGTTATATACTGAAGTCAGTTCCTTGTTCGCTCACTGAGCAGTACTGATGAAGGCTAATGGCCAGAAACATGTACTTGTCTTCTGCTATATATATATATTTATCTTCAAATTTTTATTACCTAGAAGACATTTTCAGTTCTTGTGTTTATTTTTATCTGGTTATGTGGTGACATGCTATATCTCCTAGCAAAATACTGATATCGTTGAAGTTTCATATTGCATAAATATCACCTAAATACTCATTTGTGGTTACAGTGGTTTGTTATAACTAAAGATGTATGCATCATTCGTTTATCATTAACTTATTTTCTATATATTCTGATAAAGATTCTTAATCATCATGGATTGGAACTAGTACTTTGGAAGAATTTTATATTTATCATTTATTTAAAGGGATTATAATAGTTTTAACTTATTCGGCTATCTTGAAATTAAAGAAGCAACTCATTAGCAATCATTCTATCATTCCATCATTATTCTATCGCTCTATCATTCAAATACTTTTGCCAATAGAACAGTCAATTATAATTTAGCCGAAATGGACGGTGATACGAACGAATACATAATAGAACGAATTATAAAAACTCGAAAAAGAATGGGTAAAAAGGAATGTTTGATTAAATGGCATGGTTTTCCAAACAGTCAAAATTCATGGGAGCCATTTGAAAATATAACTGAACTTGAATCCCTGCCAACTCAAATTATTGAACAGCCAATTTTGAACAATGAGATAAATTGTAGCCCTATAAATAAGCTTGAGAAAAGTAACATACAAGAACATTCAATTTTAGATGAACAACGAATCAATTCGAGTGGAGCATTCATTATGCATTTAAACATCAATAGTATACAGAACAAGTTTGATGAGCTAAAAATTTTAAACACCACTTTGAAAGCTCATATAATTGTAATATCAGAAACAAAATTTGATATTTCATACCCAAATAGTCAATTCAATATCCAAGGCTATAACATGTACAGAAAAGATAGAAAAAAGGAGGAGGTGGCTTGTTAGCATATTTCTCGACATCATTATCCTCGAGAAAGGTAACCCTGCCAAAAACATACTGCACTCTTGAAGCCATCGCAGTTGAATCAAGAATTGGAAGAAAAGACATCCTATTTCTATCAATATATAGACCACCTAGACAGAAAAATCAACAAAATTCTAACTATTTACAAAGAGTTGAAAAAGATATAAATGACATTTGCCAATCGGCATGTTTTCAAAAACAAGATGTTGTAGTAATGGGTGATTTAAACATGGATAGGATGCGGCCTAATTACCCTGAAGGGAAATATTAAAGTAAAGTAATGTGGACGGTGTCGCCCTACCGAAGGCACCCGTACCACTCATCTATTTCTAGAAGAGTGGCTCTTTTCGCTAAGAGCAATGATGTTAAACGCTCCTTAGATCTCAGCCGCGACACTGCAGATCAATTTCAACAGATTTCATGGCAGATAGGCCTTGATTGTCAATGCGCAACGATGCGCCGCAGCTACTCACAATGCAATTCCTTCTGAACCATTCCGTCCGCCATCCTTAGATGGTACTCATTTGATGTTTCAGATAAAGTCAAGGCTGAGTTGACCTGAGGGGGATTTGAACCACAGTCGATGAGATATGATACGATGTGAAGTTCAGTTGCTCTGCCAGCTGAGCTAATCACCGTGGGAAAATATTGAGAGACCTTAAAGAAGTCAACAACTTCGAGTGCATGATCAAGGACCAACTCGAATCACGATTAACTACTTTTTTGATCTACTTAACCAAGAACTTAGTTACGCTCCTTGGCATGTGGCAGAAATTTTTGATGATATAGATGACAAATATGAATACTGGAGGCTATTATTTGGCACCATAATAGATGAACATGCCCCAATTCAAGGAAAACGAGTACGAATGAAAGATATCCCATATATGACTCTGGAATGGAAATCTGCAATTAGACAAAAGAGAAAATATGCCATCCTATTTTCTAAGAACCGCACACCTGAAAATTTTGTACTTAAAAAGAAATGGAGGAACATTGAAACAAATGAGCGTAGAAATGCTATTAAAGATTATTGGTATAAAAAATCTGAGGAATTAAAATCTCGACCTAGGGAATTTTTTAATACATAACCGTTTCTCAGCAATAAAGTTAAAGGATATGAAGATATAATACTTAAATCCAGGAACAGTGCAACAATGAAAGATCAAACGGAAGTAGCAGAAAAGTTAGCAAACTATTTTACCACTGCAGCTGATCATATAGGAGTAGATCGAATCAATAATTTAACAGAAGAGACACTTAATAACGCAGAAGTGTTAAAGATATTAGAGCTAATTATGACGGAGCTTGCTTTGGCTTTGAAGAACTTGCACCTGAAGAAGTGGGCAACGCACTTGAGAAAATCAACCCTAGAAAGTTATGCGGATGGGATGATGGATTACCTCCGAAACTTCTTAAAAAGATTGCTTATGGAATAGCAAATTCATTAACTAATATTTATAACGACTGCATAAAGCTAAAACAATGGCCGAAGTCATGGAAAATGGGAGAATAGACCCCAGTATTCAAAGCTGGAGACAAGGGAATTGAAAAGAATTACCGTCCCATCACATCTCTTATTTGTATCGACAAAGTCTTTGAACAGATGCTAAGTACTCAAATTATAAATCATTACGATCCGACATTTTATAAGAAGATGACAGCATACAGAAGAATGCATAGCTGTAAAACTGCTCTGCTAATGCTAATTGAAGACTGGAAACTAGCGGTTGATAATTAGAAACTAGTGACTGTATTGTCAACTGACATGAGCAAGGCATTCGATTCATTGTACCACCCATTGATTGTTAAGAAGCTTGAGTCCTACAGATTTAACAGTAATTCACTACACAGCAAAAAATGAATAACTTATTTCAAGCAAAATGTTGCTTATATTAAGCAAAATAATTCTTATAATAAGTATAAAAATCTTGTCCATGGGGTAAGCATCTATTTCTTGATAAGAATCCCATGGTTAGCATATCCATTCTAAAAATAAGCAAGTTCGTGAATCAGATTTCTTCTTGAAATCAGTCATTAACGACCAGTTTTAAGCACTTGTATGCTAGATTTAAGTTACTTTATATACACCTTACCAACAACGTTCTTGTTTTAAGTATACATATACTGGAAATAAGCTCTGTAATTGCCTACCAATCCATTTTTTACTTAAAATTAGCACTTTTTATGCTTGTTTGAAGCACACGCTTGCTTTAAGTCAGTTCCTTATTTGCTTGCCAAGTACAATTTCTTGCTCAAATTGAGTCAAATTCATTCTTGTTTTAAGTATATCGCTGCTGGAAATAAGTTGTTCTGCTAACTGAAAAATATACTTTTCTGCTTGAGTCAAGCACGCATTTCATTCTTGTTTTAAGCATCATACTGATCACTGACATGGTATTTAACACAAAGTAAATTAACATAACAGAAACAATGTAATTTTCAAATAAAAATTAAAACAAATGGATATTACTTTACAAATAATTAAAATTACAAAATAGAATATGAGCAAATGAATAAAAATTACAAGCCTAAAATTCAGATTTGAATTTATTATACTTCTCTAAAGACAGCATAAAACTTTTATGTATATCTCCAGGGACATTGGTATCACCAATTAATAAAAACTGTAGGAAATAAAGACTTTGTTCATTGGCTGTTTCGTAATCAATGTTCAATACATAATGAAGGCACAAGTAGCAGATCAATGCTTCTGCAGAATCTTTTAGTGATACTCTTGTAACGATCTCTTTGCCGTAGACAATACTTATGTCATCTTTCACTAATATCATAAGGGAATCAGATTTTCTTTTGTTTAAAACAACATCAGGGTCTTCATTGTCCTGTAAAGTAAAAAAAAAATTAATTATAATCACATATAATGATGTATGATAGAGGTGTACGTTGGATTGGATTTTCAGTGAATTAAAAACTGGTAAGACCTATTTGACATCTGATCTGATCCGAAACTCAAGATTAAAATTATTCCGGTTCAAAATTTTTTATTAAACAACGTAAAATATTTTCAATCAGACATAATCTGATCAGAAAGCTATAATTGTCAGTATGAATCCGATCACACAATTGTAATATTTTATTCACAGATATGTAGTTGGATGAAAATACTTAATTTTTATTGCACTAAAAATCATGTCTTCCTTAAGTTTAAGTGCATTCTTCTAACCTGTAATAATGGTCACCTCTATACAGTGGGCATCTGTCTATAATGGTCACTCTTTCAATGTTTGAAATGATATTTTCTAGTAAATCAGCATTTAGTAAACGTCACCTGCATATTATGGTCAAATTAGCTACATCACATAGATAGATGTTATTTAGAGGTTTGACTGTAAAATATTTACAAGTAGAAACAGGTATGGTGGATAATTGATAATATTGTGCATGATGTACACTATGTCATTTTGATATGTGGTTGTATGTATTAACAGAATAAGTAGAAAACATTACATTTTTAGTAAACTTTCAGGTATTTGATGATAACTGGTCGTCTGTTTCATAACCGCTACACTATCAATTAACATTATGATAAACAAAGGATGAACAGGAAAGGTTTTTTGTATAATCAGAAGACATGTCTCAAAGGGCGGTTAAGGCATGAAAAGTAGTTCAGGCCCAGCTGGTACATGAGTTACAAGAGTACAAGAGTTATCTTACCTCCAAGATGTGAAAAATGCCACAGAGATTCTTTGACAACTTTGAATATTTCCCAGGGAACATGGCAGGTAAATTTTCAAGGATGTGAAGAACCTTTGAACCTGTGATGTGTAAAATATTTAAATAAATGTTATTGATGTATAGAATCAAATATATTAGAAATATTAAAACTCAATATCGGCAATTGGATAGTGCTCAATGCTAGTGAATAGCAGAGCGTAAATAATAATAATAATAATAATAATAATAATAATAATAATAATAATAATAATAATAATAATAATAATAATAATAATAATAATAATAATAATAATAATAATAATAATAATAATAATAATAACAATAACAATAACAATAACAATAACAATAACAATAACAATAAAAATAATAATAATAATAATAACAACAAAAATAATAATAAAATAATAATAAAATAATAATAAAATAATAATAATAATAATAATAATAATAATAATAATAATAATAATAATAATAATAATAATAATAATAATAATAATAATAATAATAATAATAATAATAATAAATCAAACATGACTATTACTGAAAATTTGTAAATTAAGGATCGTTAATGAAACTCTCTGTAATTCATTATTCTTCTTCAGGATAATTACGTAATTTCTTTCACATTTAAATAATATTTCAGCATGAGTCCTATTTATAATATTTTAAAATAACTTACTGAGATTTGGGCTTTTGGAATGTTTGATGTTTCCTTCAGCAACACCAAAATAGATCAATTGATCAATTTCCTCCTTCAACTTCATCGTACATTGAGATAGAAAACTTGTAGATCCTTGCAACTTTCCCAGAACTCTCCTAGCTTCCTCAACAATCTGAAGAAACAGACATGGACAATATGTTATAACATGGTAATGCATTGGCTATATACAGATATTTTTATGAAAATTATGAGCAATTATTACCTGTATATGAGATCTAAAGCAAGGATATTTTTGAAGCACTTCATGGCATCTTGTAGTACCGTTTAAGGATGTTACCCATTTCCTCCGGGATATGAAACTTAAGTCCAAGTAGCGATCAATTTCATTCAAATCTGGATTTTTCTTCTTCAACTCTTTCAGCATTGTTTTGTGCTGTCGCTCCATCATTTCGATTGGATAGGATGGCATTGGATGTTGCTCTAAAAATTGTATACATAAAAATGAGTGAAAGAGAAAACATGAAGTATATTATGAGTAGCCTACAATTATAACAAATTCAAAACAATCAATTGTATTTACAATTAGAACAGACTGGAATTGACATTAAACAATTGTTTCAAATATTAAAAAAAATGTATCAAGACAAGAAGAAAAATAAAAGCGCAACATCTATGTCCATAGAATGTGTTATGGATATTATAAGTTATTGGCGCAGGGATTATTTCAGAGATAAATTCAAGACTAATGAAGACTACATACCATCACTACAAGGAGAATTCTGTGATTCAACTTCTGCGTTACTGCGTTCTGGTGAAGGAGAACTACAATGCCCATTATTCACCATTTCATTTGTCCCTTTCTTTGCAATTGGCTCATTATTTTGAGATGCTGCGGATTTGCGGCGCTTCCTTTCAGCCCCATTCTTCTGGTTGTCTTTTACATTGTGGTAACGCTTTCTCAACTCCTTGAAAATTTCATTCTGAAAATAAATGCAAAACGCAGTTTGGTTAATGAAAGACAAAGGTAGTTGTAAAAATGTGTACAGTGAAACATTGATGTTACAGCCAGCTATAAGAGGTGAATAAACTGACCACTACAGACAGGTGACCACTGTATAAAAGTGACCGTTATAACAGGTTTGACTGTATACATATCTTTATTCATTAAGGGAACAACTGCATGCTACACTTACATGTGAATGACCATTGCCACCTAAAAGTGGATAGACTGAGAGGATAGATTTGGCCATTTCTTTGAATTCGTGCATTGAAGGATCACGGTTGAATGGCTCAGCATAGGCATCTGCTATCATGTTTGTAACCACATCTCGGAAATATTTTTTGCGTATTTCTTTAGGTATTTCTCCTTCCCTTGAAGCAGCTTCAATAAATTTATCTCTGCGGACTGAAAATTCTGGTGACCGGACAACAACTTTGCTATCTTTTACCAGAGTAGAATTTGAGCTGAAGTGAGTGACTGGGTCATCAACTTTGATTGTCATCTCAGAATCATCTAGATTAGCAGACTGCGAGTGAACACAATTTGTTTCTTTCTCTTCATCGACAATTGCAGTTGTGGACTCTGGTTTTGCCCCATTATGCTGAAATAAAAATATCATATATTAAAACATGTAGGCTACTATAAATATAGAACTAAAAAAAAAGATCAGGCAAAAGCCTTTTCCTGGCATGTGATTGGCTAGGCTACTACTATAAACATAAATGAATATCAACACTGAATATTCTAACAATAAGAAAATACTATCATAGATTCATGTAGCATTGAAAAGCATATTAAAAATTAATAATTAATACAGTAATAAGTAATAATAAAGTAATAATAATAATGATCTCTTATTCTTATGCTTAGTGTCATCTGGAAGAGCGATAATAATAATATAGTCAAAGATAACACTAAAATGTTTTTGTTACTTAAAAATCAAGTTACAGAAAATTATTGTGTAGCCTTTGACTCAGTTATAATGAAATTACAGTAGTAATAAAAATAACAGTTATTAATAATAATAATAGGATAGGATCTATAGGCCTACTACTATCTATACTATCCTTAATATTATTAATACAGTGATAGTAACAATGATATTTTATAGAAATAAAATGTAATAAATATGGATATAAAAAAGCGAGGATTCACAACGACAACAGGATGAAAGTTTTACCTTCTATCATCATTATCACTTAGTTTTACCTTTGCTTCAGTTATAAGCTTCCAAACTTTGGATTTTGTTCTGAGGGCTTCTTTATTTGACCCAGGAAACATTTCCGCAAGACTTTCATAGCACAGATCAAACACTTCATCGTCATCTATAAAATCTAAAAGATGTTGAAAAAATTCATTCGTGTGAAACATGAAGATTTGAGATTACATTGAACATCAGTTTGTAATTGTGATCTATTGCATTTCATAATCAATGTTATTTATATTATTCACAGTTTAAATGTAGGCTTAAATCCTAATCACATTTATTTACAATGAAATGAAAATAACATTGAACACTTCGCACAATCGAACACGAAATAGGCATTCGTCAGTCAGTAAAACATTAACAGTTGCGTTAAATAAATAGGATGTGCTTCCTTACCTTCAAACTTTTTTGAAACATCTCTTCCTAGCTCGTTCAACTTGGCCAAAAGGTTGTAAGACATTTCTTTCGTAGTGAGTTGACTACTTCTACAATGACAAATCTGTTTCTTAGCGTTCTTTGGTCTGTTCCAAATAGCAGCCAGATGATACTGTTTTAGAACAAGCGTATGCTTCATTTTTATGCCATGTCAGGTCAGTCAGACCAATATCATCAAAACAATTTGGACAGGAAATCTCATGCGAATGTTTCAGTACCAATAACAATCTTATGTCAGAATCACAGTGACCAAAGCTCTAACCAAACAGATCAAACCAAGCAGTCAAATATATAGCATCATGGAACCATAGAACTGACTCATTGGCAAAAACGCAACAAAAATAACATCACGTATTATGCTTTGAAAATTGTGCTCAGCAATCAGTAACAGGCATAAATTTACATCATTCAAAACCTTCATCAAACATATAATGTCAACTGTCAATCTGTCATTTTTGAAATTGAGCGGTACGACTGAAGAATGGAAGCTGCGCACGCGTAGCCTCGCTTTGATATCAATGAATCTGAGACAACCGCATAGGGCCGCAGTTCGTAGTAATTACTAATTTGCAATTGAAATTTAATGAAAATCTGTTTGAAATTCAAGATTTCAACTTGGTAAAAACATTATGAAAATATATAGTAGAAAAGAATAATGCGGGGAAAAACATTTCATATTGAAATCCGTTAAAGCACTAACACAATAGAATGGTTTGCACTTGATTGTGCAATGTGATGGAAGGCCATGGAAACATCGCTGTCTCACTGACTGAGATCTCACCATGGGTTCTCCAATCTCGACCTTGTGAGATCTGCTGCTAGTTATTTCCTGTTAACTTCCGACATGGCGTAGCAACATAATCAACATCTCTTTTTCAAATTTCCATTTTATGTCGAGTTTTAAAATTGGAATAAAGTATATTGGAAACAGCTCAGTATTATGTAATGGCAGACCATGCAGCCAACTTTGTGCAAAAACAAATTTTCAAGTGCCAGTTGTGCGAAGAATTCCAGTCAATTAGTTTGAAATGTCTTGTTAGTCACTATAATATTTTTCATGGCAATGACCTTCAATTCAAAGTTACTTGCAGAGTCAATGGTTGTCCTTCCGTGTTTATTAAACACAACTCACTATATCGGCACACTAAACGAAAGCATACACTGGAATATAACTCAACAGAAGTTGCGTCTGAGATTATGGAAGTTGATAATAATGAAGATATACGTTCCTCTCCTGGTTATTCTTACTCAAGCGGAGAAAACTTTGATAAAGACCCGGAATCTGAGTATGAAGATACTGACAATGATTCAGATCCTGGTACAGCATGCCAAGTAAGTTTGAACTATTTAATATCGTAGGCCTATCTGTGTTGTCTCAGTTATCAGATCATTAGGCCTTGCCTATGCTTTTGTCATTAAAATTACAAATGGGCCACAGTCAAAAGTAGACACACCATACGCACTTAGATATCAACACTGCGTCTGATTGTAGGTTTTATGAGCTTGCTGTTAATTTGAAACTATACCTTCCTGTAATACTTTTCACTACTCAATACTTTAACTGAATACTTTTCACTACTCAATACTTTACCGCAGTTTTTCTTTTAATAAAACCCAATCAAAAGCTTCAGTATTTACAGTCTCTATTAGATATCATCGGATTTCAGTACCAAAAGTTTCTTCAAAGTCATTTCAGAGCTATAAAGCAGGCAAAAACGTCAAAATATTTCAAGGAATTTCATTGCACTACAATAAAGTGGTGTTGTACAAATATATGACGCTCAGTCTATATCTAAACATAAAAGTCAAGTTAAAAACATTTGCGATTTTGAAACTTTCAAAGATAGGGCTATA
Source organism: Haliclystus octoradiatus (assembly GCA_916610825.1). Classification (NCBI taxonomy): domain Eukaryota; kingdom Metazoa; phylum Cnidaria; class Staurozoa; order Stauromedusae; family Haliclystidae; genus Haliclystus; species Haliclystus octoradiatus. The sequence goes on from OU744450.1 coordinate 12,551,046, forward strand.
TATATGCCTAAACTAAATTGAAATAAAAAAAATAATAGCCTATTAATGAATGATGGATTTGTTCATGTTCCCAGAAATTTTGAAGGCTTCCTAATATTTCTTATAAGCAGCTAACTTAAAAAATAAAATATGTTTACTCAACAATCTAAGCATGTACAAAAATAATACATCTTCAAAGCATTTCTTGTCTGATGACCACAGAATAATGTGAAAACATACAAATTGTATGCTTTATTATAATATTAAAATTATGATTGTCAAGAATTACACATGTGCTGTCACAGTATGCTGACTGGATGACACATATATAGCAACAATTTGTGTTTAAAATGTGTAATTCTCATATAATGAAATCAATGGTAGCCTATTATTAAGATTCTTCATGATGATTGATAATTGTTTTGTTAACCTTTTAGCCTTCAGAAAAAATGGATATTGATATCAGAAAAAGTGCGGCATCATTTTTATTGAAAGTAAAAGAGAGGAATAAAATATCACAGGTATGTCAAATCATTTACGATTGCTCCAATCTACCAATTGTATTCATGATTATTTTACTGGGAATGGAAGCACTCTAATGTAGGCCTACTTTTGATAATATCTTTAATATGTCCAGTAGACTGGTTCAAAGAAAACAAATGTTTAAGTGATTAGTGCCTCAAACATTATAAACTTCTTTTTTTTGAACCAGTCTAATGCCCAGACTATGTTCAATTATTATTTCAAAAACATCTGAAATAACCATGGAACTTTGTTCAATTTTAAAAGTTTTGCCTGTCGTAATTTGATTGTTTTCAAAATGTGCCTGCTACCAATGTTTCCCATTTTATTAACATCCTGCAAATAAGATTGGTAGGCCTATTCTTCACAAAATCTGTGTTGATGGGCACGTCTGATTTATGGAATCTCTGTCTGTTTTCTGTACATCCCCAGTTTTGATATGCAGGATATTGATACCTAAAATTCTCAAGAAGTAGGCTTCTATTAATTTTCTTTTACCGTCCAAGCAATAATAACAAACATATTACATTTGAGAAAAAAATAATTTTATCTGTAAAAATTTATCATGACTTCAGACTTATAAACAATAAATGTAATATCATTAAGCAATAAAAAACTATACTAAGAGCGTAACTTGGTTGATATTGTTTTACTGCGTCTTAACTTGGTTAGGATACTATCTCCCATGCCTTTGTACAAATAACAGCCAGGACGTAAATTGAGTAAGGTAAAATGCAAGAGTTTGTAAGGTGCATAGAGATTGAAAGCAAGAGCTCAAAAAGTATGTTAGAGAGAAAGGTTGTGGGCAGTAAATAAAAACTTTGTATAAGTTGTGTTATCCAAATTATTTTTGTCATAACTTAAAATATTGTTGTAGTTATCTAATTATCTTTAAAGCTTTGGAACACAGTTAATGCATGTCGCAGAGCTTCCCTGGAGTTGACTCCTGGGCCCCAGGGGGAGGAGTTAATTTTTCTCAGAAGAGGGTGCCTGGTAATGGCTTTGATTTCATTTGCAAATTTTCATGTTTACCCCCGGGGAAACCCCAGGGACTGTGCTTTTTATAAAAACGAATATATATTTATAATAAACTTTCACAGACACAGCGTCTCCACATTAATGAATTTTGTTGCTATACAGTCATTACTTATACAGTCAAACCTGTTATAACGATCACCTCTATACAGTGGCCACCTGTCTATAGTGGTCAATTCATCTACCTCTGGTAACTGGCCGTTATATACAGGTTTCACTGTATTAACCTATTATATTAAATACATTATTCGCTTTGGATCTATCAAATGTTGCATCATAATTCGGATTCAGTAAGCCTTTCTGTGCATTATTTACATAACATATTCTACAGTACAGGAAAAAGAGGAATATATCCGACCATTGGGGAGAGGGATTGTAAAATCAGTGTTCCCCTCACCCGGGCTGATTAAATTTGTTTTGTGGGGCAGGTTTTGCAATGCCATGGGGGTTTCAATTATGCAAATACATGCATAATGTGTTTGACATTTTCACATTGAACCAATTGAAGGTGGCAGAGAGTTTACAAATAATCAGAACGTGTTCAGATTTTGAAACAATATAAGTTCACAGCTTTACTTCAGTTAATAGGTAAATATTTACTTACGGATTATTCCTGATTCTGTCCATTAAAGTTATAATGTATATATTTGGGCATCGCAATGAGTCCCGGGAATCAGACCAAAAGTAGAGTCCCGGGAAAGCATTTTCCCGAAAATTGACGTAAAAAATTTAAACTTTCTATGTTTATGAAATCATTATTTTCGATTTGATTTATATTTCATTGATATTGAAAGTATTTTATAACACTGATTGCTGCTTTAAATGATAATATTTCTCCAATGAGTTGGTATACAATTGATCAAAATTGAAATGAAAATCTAAATCTGACAGACAAACTCTGCGTGGCAAACAAAGACCATATGGTTTTCTTAACATTGAATAACACAGGAATATATTGTAAATTAGCCGAACTGAAACCACTTCATTAAACCAGAAGCGTGAAATTTAATTGCGTTGTTATGGGAACACATCCGGCAAATTCCCGGACCCAAACTGTCCCGGGTATCTTTGGAATTGCTCTATAAAACAATTGTCCTCGTTTCGGTGCTGCATGCCAGTAAGAAGAATAACCTTTGGTTCAACAGCTCAACTACCCAGTATATTGAAGTTTATGAGAAAATCCTAATATCTTCGAACGTTATCAGGTTATGCCATTAGCACAATATGCATATTCATTGCAACTCATAATAAGGTAGACAAGTATTCTAATTAAAAATAATAATAAAACAAATCTTCCAGGTAAATTTTTTCAATAAAACTGTTTTGATAATAAATCTGAATTTTTGTTGTTATATAGTTTTTCAAAATTTTGTTAAAATTATCAAGTTGCATAGGCTACATACCCAAACTCTGACACTATTTCAAAACAAATGACCGTATGGCTTCACAGCATGCTGTCGATGATTGGTGTTCTAATTAGTTTTTTTATGTGTTATAGGTTGCAATGAATGCTATCATTGGAGGAACAAGTTGTTTAGTACATCAAGTACTGGAACATGCAAAGCATGAAGTTATGGCTGCCTTTGAAGGAGAAAAAACTGAATTGAAAGATGCTGTTACTTCAATATTTGATAACATGCCTGATGTATTTGAAGGATTAGAAACGGACCATTTACAGTCAGAATATATCAAACACAATTTCAATTATGTCCCCTTTTCTGAAGAAGTGCATGGCAAAATATTGCTAAGAAAAAAGATTGGATCTCAAGAAGTATTATCTACTAAAGAACAAAAGTTCATTTATGTCCCTATCATTCAGAGCCTGACACAGCTGTTGAGCAATTCTACTATTAGATCGAATATTTTAAAAGAGCCAACGTTTGCTGAAAAAGGATTTTATGACGTCTGTGATGGACATTTATACAAAGATGATCCGTACTTCCAAGAGAATAAGAAAGCATTGATGATTATATTGTATCATGACGAAGTTGAGGTATGCAATCCGCTCAGTAGCAGAGCTGGTAAACACAAACTTGACATGTTTTATTACACAGTTGGCAACCTTAGTCCCAAGTTACGTTCAAAACATAGCTCTGTTCGATTACTTGCTATAGCAAATGCTAAATTAGTAAAGAGATATGGAATATCTAAAGTGATGGAGTCTATTATTGCAGATTTGTTAAAACTTTACAGTGGATGTGAAATGGTTTTCAATGGGAAGAAAGAAATTGTACGAGGGAAGATAGTTTTTTGTGCTGGAGATACTCTTGGACAGCATCTTTGGGGTGGCTACAAGGAAGGCGTAGGTGTGTCTTATCAAAAATGTAGATCCTGCTACTGCACTTTCTCAGCAATGCAGCATCAATTTGAAGAGGATCAATTCTGTATACGCAGTCAAATACAGTATGACTCTGAATGGGAGCAAATCAGTTCAGCCAAAACGAAAAGTTCCAGAGATAATTTGAAAATATTGTATGGTATCAATTCAAAAAGTCCTTTATATGATTTACCTGGTTTCGATGTTACAAAACAATTGCCTCAAGACATTATGCACACCTTATTAGAAGGAGTGGTCCAATACGAAGTACGACTAATATTACTTCATTTTATTAACAATTCACTATTTACTCTGGATCAGCTTAATGCCTCTATTGCAAATTTCCAATATGGTTACAACGAAGTTGGTGACAAATCAGGACCATTAAGAGACACTGTATTTTCAGGAAATGACTATAAATTGAAGCAAAATGCAGCACAAGCAAGACTATTCCTGCATATTTTACCATTTGTACTAGATTCTACTAATATTAATTTTACTGGCTATGAAGAATATTATGACTTTCTTATGGAGCTCTCTTGCATTGTTCAGATCATCTTTGCACCTGTTATCAATCAAAATGCGTTGGACACACTGAAATCATTAATCAGTTGTCATTTGACAACATTCAAAGAACTTTTTCCTTTAAAGAATATTATTCCTAAGCAACATTATCTGATCCATCTTCCTTCTCTGATTACTTCACTTGGACCGTTAATTAGATCTTCATGTTTTGCTTTTGAATCTGCCCACAATTATTTTAAAGATTTAGCAAGGAAGCAGAACTTCAAAAATCTGCCATTGTCTTTGGCGAAGCGTCATCAATTTTTGGAATGCTGCAATTTTGGTGATCCTGTTGAAAGCCAGCAATCACATCCTCTCTTTGCTTCACAACGAAAAATTGGTGTACCTCGTCAAATCCAAGCAGCAAAGATACCCCAGTTGAGAAAAGGTTTTGACAGCAATGGTTTATGTCCAGAAATGGATCTTACAGACATTCACTCAGTTAGTTGGATAATAATACATGGGACAAAGTACAAAAAAAGTGGAGCTCTAATGATAGATATTAACAAAGATCCCCTTCTGCCTATATTTGGTGAAATATTAAATATTTATCTATTGAAAGACTATGTTTATTTTGAAACAACTGAATTGCATACGTCAGAACTGTGTTCAAAATTCAATGCCTATGCTTTATGTCATGTTTCTAATGCTCGTCGATTTATCTCATATGAAAGCTTGGTTGACTATAATGTGCATCACATCAAAATTTCCAAGTCTAAGATGCGCTACATCTATGTGAAATATGATATTGAAAGTCTGTTAGACGACTACTTGCATGATCGTTTCCCTCTTGATTTATAGAAATGATATAATGTTTATATTGATTGGTCATCTATTTACATATATATAAATGAAGCGCAAAGATTAATAAAGTTTTTACTTTAAAACTCAATTTTGCACTTGTACCACTCTTCGGGCGAAATTATTCTAAAATTATGTAGTTTTATCAAATGTTTCAACTTTGTGTTATATGTATTATACTGACTTGTATTACTTTTTTATAAGATTTCATTAGTCAAGTGTAAAATAGCTGACTCATGCGCTAAATCTTGGATATTTTGCGCAGCACAATTCTTGTCAAGGCGTATGCTTTTATGATAGGCAACATAGTGAGAATCTCATGCAGTACAGTTGCTTGTTAATAAATCCAGTGTTAATTCTAAAATTCAGAAATTAATGAATGGTGGGCGAACCAACTAAAATATCCTGGGAAACCAACTAGACTTCTAATCTTTTTTAACGCAAAACTTGAAAAGCATGGGTCAACCGACTCAGTGAAAAATGCGTTCAAATTTTTTTAAGATAAAACTTGAAAAATCGTGGGCCAAAAAACTCATTGAGAAACGCTTCTAACCTATTTTAAGGCAAATCTTAGGAAGACGTGGGCCAAACAATTCAGTGAAAAATGCTTCCAATTTTTTAAGGCAAAACTTAAAAAGTCATGAGACAACCAACTCAGTGAAAATTGTTTCCAAGGCAAAACGTGAAAGTCATGGGCCAACCAACTCAGTGAAAAATGATTCAAACTATTTTTAAGGCAAAACAGGAAAAATCATCGGCCAGTCAACTCCGTGAAAATTGTTTCCATTTGAGCCAGAACTTGAAAAATCGTGAGTCAACCAACTCATTGAGAATTGTTGCCATTTAAGGCAAAACTTAAAAAGTTAAGACAACCAACTCAGTGAAAATTGTTTCCAAGTAAGCCAAAACGTGAAAGTCATGGGCTAACCAACTCAGTGAAAAATGATTCAAAATATTTTTAAGGCAAAACAGGAAAAATCATCGGCCAGTCAACTCCGTGAAAATTGTTTCATTTTGAGGCAGAACTTGAAAAATCGTGAGCCAACCAACTCAGTGAAAATTGTTGCCAATTAAGGAGGAATTTGAAAAGTCGTGGGCCAACCAACTCAGTGAAAATTGTTTCCAAATAAGGCAAAACTTGAAAATTCGTGGGTCAACCAATTCAGTGAAAATTGTTTCCATATAAGGCAAGTTTAAAAAGTCAAGAGCCAACCAACTCAGTGAAAAGTGCTTCAAACTATTTTTAACGCAAAACTTGAAAAGTCATGGGCCAACAAACTCAATGAAAATTGTTTCCAAATAAGGCAAGTTTAAAAAGTCAAGAGCCAACCAACTCAGTGAAAAGTGCTTCAAACTATTTTTAACGCAAAACTTAAAAAGTCATGGGCCAACAAACTCAGTGAAAATAGTTTCCAAATAAGGCAAAATTAAAAAAGTCATGGGCCAAGCAACTCAGTGAAAAATGCTTCCAAATATTTTCAAGGCAAAACCTAACATGCTGAACTTTGATCAATCGACATTATTATGGATGTGTACTTTTCACGTTAGGAGAAAGCTGATATGGACAAATATGTTTGATGTGACCATCAGACAGTGGTGTCAATAGTTTTAATGAATAACATTATTATTATTATTATTATTATTATAATAATTACAGCAAATTATAATTAATTCTCAATATAAGTAGAGTTGGCTTAGAAAGAATAAGCATACTTAACTCGAACATTTTGTGTTCTAACTGAGACAAATGTACTTATAATAAGAATCACGGATAATGTGGATAAGTACGTTTGTACTAGCATCCTTAAATTAAGAATGTATTTGCTTAAAGAGTGCTTAAATTAAGTATTTTTTTCTTGATAAGAATTTCATTTTTTGCTGTGTAGATTTAATACGATCATTCTTCGACAAAAGGCTTGATAGAGTAACGATTCATCAAAATAAAAGTGAATGGAAATGTATGGTTAGAGGATGTCCCAAGGCACTGCTTCCGGACCTCTTCTCTGGAATATGTTTCAAAACGTCATGTCGTATTCGGTAAAATACTCTAATCTAACTATGTATGCTGACGATAATCAACTATATGTAAAAGGAAGTAATGCTGCAATTGTCGATGCAGAGCTTAAAACGCAAGGGGAAATAGCATCAAAACTGTACAAAGATAACTTACTACTGGCAAACCCTGATAATTTCCAATCATTCACCATCAACCCAAGGAACATTGACAAAGAAAATGTGCAAAATAGCAAACTTCAAATAGATGATAAGGTGATAAATAAAACATGTACCATAAAAATATTGGTAGTTACATTCGATGAGAAACTTACATTCTCTAACCACCTGAAAAATTTATGCCGAGTGGCTAGCCAAAAAGTTGTAGTTCTTGGACGTATACGAAAATTAGTACCTCTTAATGCAAAGCTGTTATTATATAAAACATCTATCCTACCACGTATAACGTATTGCCATTTAATATGGAATATTTGTAAAGCATCTGATATGAAAAAGATCGAAAAAATACAGGAACGTGCATTGCGCATTATCTACTTATCTACTTCTGAATCATATGAACCAGAGCCTTCTATGTAAAAGAGTTGATTCAATTTGTGAAGTCGCCGCTAACAGCGTTGATTGGATTAAGAGCCGCACGTGACATTTCCGCTGGAATTTGGTCCAACGCTTCGGGTTTCGTAACAGAGTTTGTACTAAAAAATTAAGCTATTGGCTCTATTTTTGCGATATTTATCTATTTAATCCACTGTTATAAAACTTTGAGATGCACTATGTGCTGCTAAACTGTTGTTAAATTTAGATTTTTTGTATGGAAGTTATTTATTTAAATTTTTGAAGGGAAGCTATTTTAGTTTGTGTCGTACCGCTAGAATAGCAAGCGCTGACTTGAATTTTCCCGCGGAAATTGCTCAAACACGTGGGAAGATTTATGAAGATTACTTTTGTAAAAGTTATTGTGATCTCTTGATCTCTTCTTTGTTTTATTTCTATAATCCATTATGGGATGTTGTTGTGCATTTGGATGCAGTAACAGGTATCCAAAGTTTAAACTGTTTAGTATTCCGTCTGGAAAGCGGAATTTACAAAAATGAGCTGCCTGGTTAGCTGCTATAAACAGGGAGAAGTATGACCCAAAATACGCAAAACTCTGCGAGGTAAGGCCAGAATACTTATCTTTTCTGCATTTTAAGTAAGCATCAACCCTGGTGGCATGATTGTTCACATGAATTCCATCTTGTAATTTTAAAATAAGTTCTTTTTAATTCAATATTTCATCTGCTACCACATAGGTACCTTTCGAAAAAAATTCATTTGTTGCAAACTCGAATGTCAAAAGATTAACACGCTCTGCTGTACCAACTATATTTTCACATAAAACAATAGTGAAAAGGAGAAAAAGCCCTACAAAGAGGACTCTAAAGAAGGGTAATAACATTCATCAAACATCATACTGCATTTCAAATATTTTTTAGCAAGTTTTTGTTTTTATATAAGGGATCAAGGATAGATAAAACAATGTGCTTATTAAATTCCAGAGCTAAATGAGGATGATGATTCCCCTACTGAAGAACCCAAAATGACTGGTCCATGTCAGCCTGTTGATAAGGGTAATGATGCCCCTTTAGTAATTGTTCAAGAAGAATTTCAAGAGCATACAAGTGCAGCAGAACCCTTTGATGCTCTAAAGGAAGCTTACAATTCACTGAGAGTAAAACTAAAAAAAGAAGAAGATAAGAATGAAGTTCTATCAAAAAATATAAAAACCCTGTTTAACGATGATCAAGTAAGATTTTTAGAAAAAGTTGCTGGCACTGGCAGAGGTAATAAATAAATTGATATTCAATCTTTATTGATCAGATCATAACATGATTGCAATCATGCCTAGTACAGTATGTCCTAAACTTGAATATCTTGCCCTAATTATAGTTAAATGGTCTGATTCAACTGTTGAAAAATGTATCAAACTACGATACGGGTGTGGTGCAACTGGTTACGAAATGCTGTTAGATGCAAATTTCCCCATGCCATCAATAAGAACGTTGAACCGCGGCATGGAAAATATTGAGTTTTCTCCTGGTATAATCAAGGAAATATTTTTTGCTCTCTTTCAGCAGGTGAGAATGATATAATAATGATAGATTAAAATATAAGATTACAGCTTTCTTAGCACATCTAACAGCTAGCCTGCATCAATACTGATATTAATCTATTTAGTCACATTCAATGAGCATTCAAGAATAAGATTGTGTCTTGCTGCTAGATGAAATGGCCATCCAACCATCCATTGACATTGATCAGAGATCAGGATCCATTATTGGAAATTGTACAATCAAACCAAGTTCAGGTGACAATAGTCAAACCATGGCTACACATGCACTTGTTTTCATGTTATGTGGATTAACAACCAGATGGAAGCAAGTGGTCGCATACGACTTCACAGGAGATTCATTTTGCCCTTTCTCTGTGAAAACTATCATCAAACAAATTATCAAAGAAGCACATGAGGCAGGACTGAGAGTTCCAAACGTCACCATGGACATGGGAGGTGGGAACCAGGCTGTGCTTAGGGAGTTCGGAATATACTGTAAAGTAGAAAAGAGGAAAAGGAAACATGGAGGTGATTTATGCATAGCTGTTCATTTGATAGTAATATCAAAAAGTGAAATATTGATTTGATTAGTTAAAATATTAAATATGTTTTTTCTATGGAATTTTTAGAACCGAATGACGTCAAACGTGAAGTGATAAAATGAAAGTTGCAGTATTCTTGTTTGCACCCTGTGATGGAAAATGAGAATTTAAATTTTATGCCAGATGTTCCACATCTATTAAAATATTTGAGAAATCATCTCACCCGTGGACAGACAATATTTTTGCCAGCAAATATAGTCAATCAATACAAGTTACCGACAAACATCGTATCATCCTCTGATTTTAAGCAATTGATTGAGTTTGATGCAGCAAACAGCCTGAAAGTTGCCCCACATCTAACAGAAAAGTCTTTATACCCCGGTCATTTTGAGAAAATGAAAGTCAGCCTTGCTGCAAATTTGTTGTCCAGAAAAACAGTGGCAGCATCTCGAATTTTGGTTTAACAAGAAATACTACCATTACGCTGTATAACAACTGCTTGGTTTTGTGAAGCAATTGGTAAATGGTTCGACCTCATGACATCGAGATCGCCAGCAATGGCTTTCAGTCTATTTGACACTGCTAAGCATGACGAGGTGGTTTCATTCTTAAGAGAAATTATTGAACTGTTTTATGAACTTGGCATTGAGGACGAAATTAATCCAGTTTGGAAACCAGTGCAGTCTGGCATTATTCTTGCAACTTCCAGTGCCTTGGAGTTGCAAGAATGCCTACTTGTCAACAAAGACTATAAAATGGTGTTGATGAGTAGGTTTAGCCAGGATGCACTGGAAAACCTGTTCTCAACTGCACGTTTTAAAAACCCTGTGCCAACAGCACTTGAGTTTAAAAATACCCTGAGAATAATAACAGTGTCTCAATGCATGAAGACGAAAGCAACAGGGTCATACACTCCTGATGAATCAGTCGGGTGCCTCTCTCTTCTAAGTTCCCAGTCCAAGCAACAGAAAGACCGTGCCGGAACATTAGAAGATGAGAATATCCCAGATTCAAATGATGTTGAATTGAGTAAAACCACATGTCAGACGCTTGAAATGTTGGCAGGATACTGTGTCACACAGTTTAAAAAGCGTAACAGATCATGCGAGAAATGTATAGGGTCAATTACAAAACGTTTTCAAGCAAACAAAACCAAGTCCCTAATTGACCTACGTGAATATACACCAGGTAGTTTGACCAGATGCAAAGCAAATGTGATCGATTTACTCAAAACAGCAGAGAAAGTTTTCACTGCCAATGAAGGTAATTTAATACAAACACAAAATATTGTAAATAAATTGATATCTGCTGTGCCTTTGTGTGGAGAATTTAATATTCCAAGCTGTCATGACGCAAAAAGACAGATTCTGAAAACATTTTTTCATGTGAAAATTAATACATTTACAAAGAAATTGAAACAGACATGGAAGAAGACACCAGCTACGAAGGCCTCACGATCTGTGGCAATGAGGGAATATACAAAATGATCTTTGATTCTCTGTATATATTCATAGGCTCATTAGATCAGTCAATTAGACTTATTTGAATCAAATAAATATTTTGTTTCATTTCATGGCTATTCTCATCTTTTTAAATACAACACAGAGTATACAAGTTAGGCCTATACAACATTATTAATTGTTATTACTTGAATTGTATATAGAAAAAAATTTAAAATAAATAATTGCCTTCGAATATCTAATCATACCTCTTTGATTCGATTTTCTATTCTTTATCCAGCTCTTTCCTGGTCCTCGTGGATTTTAAAAGAAGTCAAAACAGTTTGGTTGAAATAAATTGCTAATCTCTTGATGAACAGTTAAATCAACGTTCTCCTTGTCTCTGAAATCTATCTTCCCTTCACACAAGTATAGTTAAACATAATGTAAAAATATAAAATATTCCTCATTTCTCCGAGTAGTTACTATAAAATTTGATTCAAGGTTTCATAATATACTGTTGAGATGCTGCTGTCTATAGTTTAGATGCGTTTGAATAAGCCATATCGTCGAACTCGAATGGAATCAGTAATTCTTGAAAGTCTTGAAACATTATCCGGAAACAGCAAGTTTTAAACTCTTCAAAGCTATATAAGCAGATCCAGTACAGTTAAAAAAATTTCCATTTTCAATCAATTAAATACAAATCCTTATATTGGAAAAGAATATGTGTAAAAGAGACAGTTTCACTTGTAAGACCTTTCTGCGTGATTACTGCGTTTTCGGCAGCCATTGCAAAAGTGCAGTTTTTACAGTTTTTGTGCGTTGCCTCACTTTCAGTTGGACCATTTTTGCGGCCTCTTAATGACTTGGCTCAACTCGTTTACATAGAAGGCTCTGATATGAACAGCTTCTTTTAAAATCGAATCTACCAACATTCCTTAATCGCAGATTACAAGATATTGCAATACTTATGTTAAAAATAAAAACAAGATGTTAGAATCAAATTTGCATAAATGAGTTATTTTGTTCAAAAAATGTAGATTACAGCCTTCGAAATAATGACTTTAAAATACCTATTTATAATACAGTCCAATATGGCAAACATTCAATCAGATATCAAGGCCCGAACATCTTGTCTCTTGTCTTTGAAAGTGACACTGTCAAGTGGTAAAAATAACTTAAAGAAGAGATGTCATTGTGCTCTATTTTCCTGAACTTTCATGTAACTTGACAATCTGATTCAGCTGATGCAGGAAACCCTACAACATTTCGAGAAGATACATGCTACATTAGAAATTGAATAGCATAATGTAATTGCCTGTGGTTCTAAATTTGTTGATTTGTACTATCTAGATTATAACGCTCGGCAGCCAAATGGCCAAAGATGAATCGATGGAAATGCTCTGGCATAGAATGTGTGATCATTTAGGACAGAAAAACTTTCGCAGATTATGTAATGATGAACATTTGGAAGATTTTGACTTTGAATGTGAGAAAGCTTTTGATTTTGGTGAAGCTTGTGTCAACGTGAAGCACCACTGAACACCGATTATTTCCCAAAAGTGGTGCTCATACAGTTGCATCTGTATTAAAGCTGATTTAAAGTGATCTTTGCAGGCCGATGAATGAGACCTCAATAGGAGGAGCAAGGTACATCCTCACCTTCATCAACGGCTACTCTCAATATGTGTGGTGGCTGTACTTTCTAAAGCACAAGGACAACGCATTCAAAACATTTCTTGTCATGGAAGGCACTCGTAAAAAACCAAGCCAACAGCCTCATCATTTTTAGTATCAGAAGTCAGACAGGTGTGAGAATCCATGCATTTGCAAAGGGCTTAATCAAGCTACACTAACACAACCAATATTGACACACAGCTGAATGCCTTGGTGAAGCACCAAACACTTCTAGTACAAACCCGTGTTTGTTAAATATGGCACATTCTAATCCCATCTTAGGCTTTTCTGTATTTTATTTATTTATTTCAATCAAATCACTTTTATTATATAATAGATATCAATGATAATATATACATATGTTTATTTATTATTAAAACAGCACATAGGTACATAGGCTACATTGGTACCTTTATATTACTAATATATAGATATATATGTGTAAACAAACATTATTGATTCAAATATATAAATAAAAAATAAATAAAAATTCACGCTTCTATCTATAAACTAAATCATCATCATCATTTATTCAGGACTTGAATAAGCTAAATGCATTTTTCACAAGACTGATTTATAAATATATACTATATAGATATACATATAATAACACTACAATTTTACAACAATATGTTTTAGAGGATATACATTTGAAGAACGATTTGATTAACTTAATTATCTTATTCCGTGTAAGTGTTTCCCAAGGAGACGTTTGAAAGTTGGCCTGTTAAATACATCCTTCATTGTAGACGGTAGATCGTTCCACTTATGAACACCAGCATTTTGAAATGAGTGGCAATAGCTTGACCTCATGTAAATGTCATTGTGGTAGCGGGATCTTGTTCTGGAAGTATGTGGTCGTTGAAGTAATGTGGAAAGCAAAGGAGGAGATTGGTTAAATTTAATTTTATTGGTGAACATTATAGTTGATTTGATGTTATTCGGTCTCTGACAGAAAGCCAGACAAACTGACCTTGCATATCAGAGACACGAGTTCGATAGTTGCAACGGAGCACTGACCTCATTCCTCTGTCTGAAGGCGACCAAGATGTTCAGTTTTACAATCCCCCCATACAATAGCGCAGTGGTTGAAATGTGGCAAACAATGGTGTTATAAATAATTATGCAGATTGTTGTGGGATGAAACGACTTACAAATTTCAGTACCCCTAAACTTCTAGTAATCCTTTTATTCAGAGCAGTAATATGATTATCGAATGATAAATTAGTATCATTAGTACTCCTAGATACTTCATCAAATTAACCCGGTCTATTTGCTGGTGATCTATTTTGATAGAAAATTCAGTTTCTTCTTGCTTTTTGAAATTTGGCTTGGAGCCAATTACCAATGAATACCTATCTATCAATATCCTGCTTGTTAAAATGAAATATATCCTTTGTTGCTTTTAAACTTGGCAATGTCCCCCAGGATACTGATAGTATTACCTCGCTGAATTGCAACAGTAAATTCTTTGAGCAAGGAATGCCCGTGATCTTCTATCGCCATTGGCATTGATGAGCTATGTTCCAAGTTTGTGTAGGAATTTCTTTGCTAGTGTACCATCTGGCGCAAGCGTTTCTTTTACTACCTTTCTTTATACTTGCTGCTGATCCCACCTGGTGTGTAGTTAACGGTAGGCTATATTTGTCTTTGAGAATGTGCTCACGCATGTTAAGTCCCAAACGAGACATTTTCCTTTGTTCCATAAATCTTCCTGAAAATCCCACGATCCTTCTTCCTTCTTTCCTTGTGATGTATGTATTTGTTACATTACAGTGTCAGATTGATGCGATCCTCCAGTTTTGATCACTCCGTGTATGTAGTTGGATGATGTCCCTTGCATGGATAAGGTGATTCCTTATGTTGTGATGCCTCTTGAAGATGACCATTGGGTTCATTTGGTGAAATCGTACCTGTTGTTGAAGGACGGGTGACAGTGTTCCTCTTATTATAGGCTTCATGAGTTTGTTAAGTAGGATGATACAGGAGTATAATTGGAGATATTTGTTTAGATGTTCTGTATGATGGTGTGTGCTGGTGTTATCCCTATTTTCAATAGCTTGTAGAAGATGCCATTGTGAATTTTATAGTGGGGATTGTGTGGTTGATGTTGGTGCAAAACTGGTCTAGTGTTGATTGTCAATGTTGCCAGATTATTAGGATGACGTCCAGGTATAGTTATATATTAGAGAGTTGAGGGTTTGCTCCTTCAGGGATTGCTCTTTGAACATAAAGATATCTGCAGATGCTGGAGCCATGTGTTTTCCTATTGCGGTCCCTGGAATTGGAGGTAGAAGTCGTCATTGAACTGAAAATAGCTAGTTGTGAGGATTAGTGAGAAATGTTTCTACGGTCGATTTTCCCTCAATATGTGGGATGCAGGAGACTGGAGACATGCAATTTTGAGGTAGTGTGAATGTTCTTAACTTTCCCAGTATATGTTTTCCATGTGGAATGAGATTAACTTCTGTAGTGGGTTGAGGTAGTAGTCAATGTAGGTAGATAGGGGGTCTGTTAATGCTGTTCAGGCGAAGATGATTGATCTACCGGGTGCATCTGGTTTATTGGTTTTTAGTAGGATGTAGAATAATGAGGTGCTAGGCCCTCTGTGTATTCAGTAACAAGTTCAAATGTTTTTGTCATTAATAATGCCATGTTTGTACTTCAGGTTGTGAAAGAGATTTTGAAGGTTGTTCTGAAAGCGCTGCTTTGGATTGTTGTCAAGTTTTGTGTTAGGTGTTTGTGTTTGTCAGATGGTCTTTTACTCGCTCACTACATTGATCTTTGGTTAGGATGGTATTCTTGACAGTAATCTCCTAGTGCCTCTGATGAATATATTTAAATGTAGGTGTAACTGTGATCGTTATTAATAGGAAATTGTGGTTCGATAATATATCCACGTTTTCTCTCAAGGTTTTCAACATATTTGAGCAATGTAGCCCTTTATTCCTTTTTCAAAATAATAAAAAAAACTGACATCTTCTTAAAATTTTTGTTATCGAATTTAATTATCTTCTTTTGTAATACTATTTGCAATACAATTATAATAAATTGATATATACTGATTATTTAATTTTACATGCGATGGCACTTTTACCGATTGTTCAATTGTTCACATTTAATTAACAGGCATGTCTAACCTTCACTATTTCATTACGTATTTCATCCAGAGAGACCTCTATTCCAAGCACTGCCTTTATGACAGTTACTCTTATTCTTCGTTTCCTTACAACAAATTCCACCTTGTACAAGTCAACAGTATCTTGACTGCTGGTGTCCTCTTCATCTTCATCTTTTTCGATCTCAGGGACTTCATTTCCCGATATTAAGCATTGACATTTAAGTATTACAATAAAATCAAATATTGCGTTCAGAACAATTTGCGTAATGTGTAAGACGTGAAATATTACAATAGAATGTTTTACAGTTTTACCATACTATGTGGGTAAACATGCATTTTTATATTTTGTGCTGACATAACTAGCGGTACTGCTGACGTTCAAAAGTTATCAAAGATTCATTAATCTATACATTGGTATTTGAACTTTCAACCTCAATAGTTTAGCACAATTTGCGCTTAGGTAAAGATTGGAATGACTTTACCAACAGAGTGTGTACAATTCGTAATGTAGCATATTGTATAGTCAAATCGATAAAAAAATGTTTCATATGGAAAGGTCAAGTGTGAAACAAACAGAAGTAATAAATAATTAAGAAATGATAACAAGTCATCAATGTAAAATTGAATATATTTATTACCAGATATAAGAGAAAAATGTATAAGAAAAAAACAATTAATTATAATTATGTGCAATATATGATTATTTTAATTAAATTTAGATATAAGCAAATAGAGATAGATAAATCAAATTTTTGTCTTCAGTTTTCCTGCCCGACAGTATTCTTCAGCGTCTTTTCTCCTTCTCCTGGGTGAGATAGATTGCCCTGCAACAATAACTAACCAAGGAGGTGACGGCATACTCACATCCAAAGGGTGCAACCGAGACTCTACAGACGAGATACTTGACGATGAACTTTCAGGTACACTTTCTATTTTTACTTTGCCCAAATTGTATTTATCCATCAAAATAATTTTTTTGTTATTTAAACAAAGTAGCATATAATAACCATTCAGCAGTGCAAGTCAAATGAAATGAAACTCTTCAAATGCGATACTATCGTTTAATCCCCAGGATAAAAGACTGCCATAGATACAACACTGTCACCAAATCATACATCATATTATCAATAAGGAAAAACTCTTTGCTGCTTGTCGATTGACGTATTGTGAACATATCTAATTGAGGATTAATAAACAAAGAATAAATAAATGAAAATAAATAATTATAATATAATCACCTCAGAAATATAAATCAGAAATCATATAAAACTTCAGTATAGGAAGGATAAAGTGTACAACTCACGTTAATATTTTCGCCAGCATTAAGATAATTTGATACTTCATACATGCTAAATAGAACAAAGGATTATATTAATAAATCTTTTTTTCTTTCGCTCCGAAGCAGGCACATATATAGGAAATCTTTTATATCACGGTTTCAATCCATAGAAATGAGAATGTGGTAATTTTGCCGACAGCCGTGATGATGTCAATATTCCTGAAGCAAGAGTGAGTGTTATATATTTCATAAAGGGTATACAGGGACCCTTTAAAACAGCAAAAATTCTACATAGTCCTATACTCCTCAATCATATTGACATTAGACTAACAGAACTTTATAGACAGGCAATTTCTTATACTGGGAAAGATTTTCAATATATGATATCATAGATTGGTGCATACGGATGATACAACAACAGATATTATTGTAAGAAAAATAATCTAAGTTTAGTTACTAATTACAATTGATAGGAGTGTCAGATCTGAATGGATAGGTTTAATATTAAACAAATATTACTATTCAGTCATGAAACACGAGAAAGGAGAAAGAAAATCACAAGAGAGATAGAGTTTCAAGCATGTCAATGTTTCATAGAAACAAAAATATTTCATGAACCTACATGCATGCTATAGATCTGCTTCTTTTGGCATTCAAAATATAAAAACATATCGCGAAATTTAACAATTGCAAAATCTCACCAAGTCATTGAAAAGTGTAACAATGTCACAATAAATATGATCCTGGCTCTCACGGAAGCACAATGGCAAGACCATATAGCCAATTTTCTTTTTATCTAAATATGAAACATAGAAACATTTATAAGCATATTTGATAGATGCATTATTATATTATGTAGGACGTTGATCATAGTCATAGATAACTAAAACAATTTGCCTGAGTAGTGGGAAGTAAGTATTTCTTGTATCGCTTTGTTTCTGACGTGAGTTGGTTCAATTTCATTTCCCAAATACTCAAGCAGCTCCTCAATTGCAACCTCAAATTTTCGCCAGAAAATACTTGATGCTATCATATCTAAGAATTCTTTATAAACCTGGGCAGGATAGAATACAATGGTCAACAAGGGTCAACATATTTTATCAAGTTTGAAACGACAAAATGATATAACAACTTACTATATTGTGAAACTGGTAAACTGGCCAAAGTTTGTGTTCCTCCACTAGGTAACATCTGCTCTGGACGCACGCTGTAGCCGGATATCTCTACTTGCCCGCATTTGCTCTGCCAACACCATTTGATTTGGTTGATCAGCTTCGCATTCATCTTTCATCTTGATGATGAAATGAGGTACCACTTCATCCAAACCAGATATAGGAGCATCTACGACACACTCTTGAATCATTTTCGAGATTTACTGAGACATTTTCTCGCTAGGAACCTTTGGTTTTACCATACGTAGCTCGATCTTCCAAAATTTCGTCGGTAAGATCTTTTGTGGTACGCCTTACATATTTAAATGTCTCCATCAGTCTTTTTCTCCATAAAGTACTACAAAAAGTATACATCATTGAGAATTTGAAATCATGTATTCGCATCATATAAATACTTCTGTGGCATTATTATACTCACATGCCAGTTGATGTTGCAGAGTTATCAGCCAGGAAGGGGTATTTATGAACTAGGGCATAGCATACTTTTGTATAATGTCCTGGTAAAGGCTTCCTAGAAAAAGCTTTTGATAATTAATAACAGGCCTTTTGCAATGAAGCTGTTTGTACAACTGTGTAAAAGGATTATGCTCACAGAGACGTACCAATCAATGCAAGCATATCAAGTTTCAGAATATTGACAAGCTTGTTACTTAATGTTGAACTTAATTTTGTTTTGCTTTTACATGCCATGATTTTGTTGTGAATAAACATATAACAGGAAGAGTGTAAAGATGTGGAAAGCTGGAATATTAAAAACATAGACATTAACACTGCAAGCATCTTCTTTACATATCTATATGATGATACAATATGATATAGTTGTCAAACCGTATACCGGTACGTTGACCAGTAGCGTTTAATATGCAAGATCTTCAACGAGAAAAGCAGCTTACAGGATCATGAAAATTATTCTAAAATATCACGAAGGTTTTCTGCGATCTGATTGGTCGAAAGAGCGTGCATGAAATCCTAGGGTAAAACATGGCTCCGAAAACCGGGAAAAACAGCAAGCTTCAAAAAGTTTGATCTGTGATAAAATACAGAATTTATAACTTTTTGATAACAATCCAATAAATATCTCAATAATGGCTACGATTTACAAAACGACATTTAGCTCAAGATGTTTTTATTTATTGAAAAGCGTGGTAAATGAGTTATTGGTCGTGTAACATGCAAAATAAAAACACAGAATGAAAGACAATTATAGGCTACGCTGTTTCAAGGTAAACCTAAATTTTAAATAACAATTACTGCATTAATTTGCTAAAGAACTATTGTACCACTTAGATTACAGACGCTCTTGTATATGTATTTCTTTATTCGACAAAATCTATCTTGCTGTGGGATTCTCTTCATGTTTGGTTTATGAATTGAAATTGAATTTTAAATTGTGAATTCATGAATTGAAAATTCGCCGTCAAATGAGATTCCGACATTTGTTTTATTTTAGAAAAGGGTTACCACATGCTTGCAAATGTTTGTATTCATATTTACTAAACTCGAAAATGTTGGGAGACACTCGGGAAGCTAAAAATCACTCGCTCGGAACTCGTGAATTTTTAGCGCTTCACTCGTGTCTCCCAACATTTTCTCGTTTAGTAAATATGAATACAAACATGGCAAGTATGTGGTAACCCTTTAGTGATACATATCTATATTTCTTGAATGGTTCTTGAACATCTTTGTAGAAAGTTCAAACAGAAGTATAAATATATTTTGTAAGAAACTTTCATGAGCAAAGTTTCACAGGAATGGATAACAATATCGCCTAAATATGTAGCAGATGGATCAATTTTTGTAGTTCTATGCTCACCCAGGGTAACTTGTCTGCAAATTTGTGCCAGGCGGACCAGGAACAGGGATAACGTCCTCGTTGGTATCATCATTTCATTCTCTATGACAAAGAAGAAACAGATATATAAAGCAGTGACTAACAAATAAAACAGTAGAAATAATCCTACATTGGAGACCAATGATCAATCAATAGTATGGTGGAAACCAATTAATACAACATCCTGCTCAATAGATTCAATAGAAAACTATTTGGAAGTACCATGGTTGGTACATGGTATCTTCCGTAAACAATATGAGAGTAAAATGAATCTATGGAGTAAAAATGAATACCACAAACTTAACTAATCTCTTCAAATACAGAAATATATATCGTACACTGAAGAAATACAAATCTATGTTCAGTAGGAATTGATATATACTAACCCCTGGTTAACTGGAAAAGTTGGCCATTTGGCAAGGAGATTAGATGAATTATCGATTGCATATTCCAAATCTGCTTTTCGAATCAATGTTCCATCATTCATGAAAATTTTGATTTGATCTTCAGGACAGCTTAGTTCAAAGGTGGTCATAACTGAAAAAAAATGCATCACAAGGCATCATTAGCATAGCATCTAACAAAGCAAAATATCAAGTTGCGGGGCAGGCTGTGAAAACTACTTTTCTCTGAATGGCTTTTGCACCATAATAATTAAGTTGTTTTAGTGGGCAACGAGAGCGAAAAAACGCAAATTTTCATAACAAACCCCTGAGCTCTTAGCCTTTATTCACAATTCCTGAGCGATAACAAGGGTATAGGGTCGGCTACCTCCTCTGTCATTACTGCATTCAGCTACACTTACTATCACTCATCAGTATTTCCCATGAGCTGGTATCAGCCAACCTTTTTTTCCATCGGATCATCAAAGCTCCAAACAGATATTTTTCGTTTGCCTGCCATGTTACCTGCATTAATAAAAGCATTTCATTATTGAGACATTAATTCACTTGTATACATTATATTATTTCAAGTTTAGATATTATAGTAATTTTGGCATTCAAAAATATTTCATAAGACATATAATCCTGTTGCAAGATATTTTTCAAATGAATGATAATATTTACATAAAATAAAGATTGTATCATACCAGTAGACACAACACATTCATTTGAAAAAAATTAGATAGCAATCAGTAATCATCAGACTGCCAACTGTCTTCATGACAAATTGTGAAATGTCATTGAATAAACAAAAGAAACAATAGCATGTGTTTAACTAAACGATAATCCGTTTGTTAAACGTAGGCGAGATATTGATGTTTGCAAGTACTGTTTTAATTAATAATATAAATTGAAAAATACAGTATTGAAAGAATTTGCAGTTGTTATATACTACATGAGTTTTTCCCATGCCAAATTTTACCTAATTGTACATCATCAATTTATAAGAGGGCAATAGACTATAATTGGTTGAAAAATATATTATATGGCAATTTGTGTGAGCATGATGAACAACAATGTCTCAACTTCGGTTAAAAGACTACGGTACTTTGATATAGGGGAATGTTTCAATTAAATCATTTTAAGATTCAAATATATAGAATTTAGCTATAACAAGGATAAAGATTATGCAATGGTAATCAATGTTCAGATTTATAAAAAATATTATATTAGACTTTGTGATATTAAGATTTAATAGAATATAATAGGTTAACCACTGAAGATCAATTCGTAATCAAAACTTTATATCTCAAAACATCAAACCTTGAAAATTTTACAAGGAACAATAACATGCTATTGGCCATTACGGAGAAGCAGAACAAGAGGTTTAGATGTTGGCAAAAATGCTAGAGATGTGACATGATAGTTTGTTAGCTTACTACAAACATATGACCAAGAATGTTCCTCAAAATACAAAGGAACAACATCAAAACCACATGCAAGCCATTGTAAGCCTACATGAATAACATTAGTGATGGAGAGAAAAAAGGGGATTCCAGAACCAGACACGCTTGTACAAATTGTATCTCCAATATTATATATATAACCTTTGATTGATATCCAATTTGCAGAAAAGATTAAAAGGTTATCGTCATAATCACACAAATCTGCAGCAAGTTTGACTTTGTCTGTGAGATCTTGTCCAAGTTCACAAAGAGATTGTGTTTTACCTTGACCTACCTCGACAGACTGGTCATCAGAAAATAAAAAGTACGAATCAAACTTATATGCTTGCAAATTCTGAAAGCGGGTAGCAAGAGTATGGCATACATTTTTAAAATTATGTATTTTTCTTACCATACCTTTGAAATATTGATGAAATCCTTCAAATCGCATGGTCCAGTAGCATATGGATGGACCGTACATTGTAATTATGTCAGGGTAGTGAATTAGATAATGAACTTTAGGTGTGATACTTGATGGAGAAAGCTTTTTTAAAAGATGATGATGCTCACATATCAGATATTTCAAGTAAACTATACAATCTTTTTCAATTATATTTGATAACAAAATATTAGCAATTTCTCTGCATTTCAGCAGAAGTTTCCAGCATTTCTCTTTGTGCTCAACAAAAGTATAGTAAGTTAGAGAACGCTTATGATTCAAATGAGGAGGTAAGCAACCAAATTGGTAATATACAGCACATATTTTATGTTTAGTTTTGCTGCTTCCAATAGGGTTGCAAACCTCAAATTTGTCAGTGTAAAATATCAGTGGAAGATAGATTGCATTTGCTGGAACAGACAAGATTCGGATAGAAAATTCAGATCCATCACAAAGATCTGTGAAAAACTGACTTGAAGGGGTGATAAATGAATAGTTATTAATAAGTGCAAACAGATTATCATCCAGCAATACATTTGAGAGTACAGATCTCATCGGCACATACTGATAAAAAATGTCAACGTTATCCTTTGATTTACCTAATAATGTCTCAACTGGTGCAACATGACGAGCGTTTTGAACATATTTATTAGCTTTGTATTGAGACGATATTGGTTCAAAAAGTTGAAAAACAAAGTGAGAGCTTTGCAAATTGTTAAGGAGTTCTGATTCTGTTGGGACGACAATATTGTTTTCAGAAAGAATTGCAGTGAATAGATGGATTTACTTTTGAATGATAAAATTCAAGAAAACTTGAAAAATCTTTAAAAATTGAGCTAGCAGTTGAATATGGTAGAGAATTGTACTCTCTTGCACGCACATACAAGTTGCACAAATGTTTACTTAGTAAAGGGATTGTCTGGTTAATTTGTTCAGCTGCACATAGTTGGGGTTCAGAAACACAAAGTATTGGGTTAGAAGAATTGTGATGAGAATGCAATTGATTTGTAAAATTAGTAGTCACAGATGGATCCACCGCAGGAAAATTATGTAGTGAGGTTGAAGAAGAATTACTAATATTAAATAAATCAGCTGAATCTAATTGAGATTCATTCAAGTTGTCAGAAGAACATTCTTGGTCATAACTATCATTGTTAGAATTTTCTACATCAGAGTCAATTTCACCAATTATATCAGAGGATGAACAGGGGGAAATATAATTTCGATGGCATCTGTAAACATGACTTTTATAACCAGCGAGAGTGGTGGGGGTTGACTGGCACATGTTAATACCACATGTCAGCTTTAAATAATGTACATCACTGTGAGCAAACTCAATATGTGAATGGAGCTTAGAAAATGTATTAAAGGGCTCATCACATAGATAGCAAACATACTCCATGTTCAAGTTGAATTGAACAGAAGTAAAGATTACCTTGCAAATGCCAAAATCTTCAAAGAGAATTGTAAACCAATTTGACACTCCAGAAGCAAAGGTATTCAGCGATGTTCTTTCAGTGCCAAGCGAGCAGTGAATGATCTTTTACCATAGATAATTATTCTTTACAATGTCACCGAGCGATCACAAGATCATTCAGATGTCTGTGAGTCATGTCAAGTCATCATGTCATATGTTTATAAGTTCCGTGTTGTACGATATAATTTACGTAGGCCCGTAGGGTAACTAAAGTAAAATAAGTTTCCATGACGCAGAAGACTTCATTCAAACATCTTCATGTCACAAGACTTCACAATAAATCATATTTATAAGTCACCATAACATGTCGTAGTGGGAAGTTGCATGCGAATAGCTCTCGATCAAGTGAACATTATTTGTCTGTTGTGACAAGATGGCATTTATAGTCTAAATCCTGAATAGTAATGAATATTATTAAGATCAATATGATATAGTTCAAATTATAAGTCAACATCATGTCTTAAGCTATTAATCCATAGGTTTTACGGGGCAGAACGTAGCCTGAATCAAAAAATAATTCACTTAGTAGTCACAGTGTCGTTGGTGTCGGTACTGTTTCGTATTACGCTTACCTTATCTGGTGATAGTGTTCATTTCCATGTGGGGAACAGCTGAAAATAGAAAAATACTCATGTGGATCTATATCCTGTAAAACATTTTGATATAACAAGATATTCAATACTGATAAATTGGCAAACATCAGTCCAACATATTATAGATGAATAAGTAATCGCCATTTTCTCTTCGTTGGAATACTCTTGACAGCTTGCTAAACAGCGCGCCAAATTTCTAAAACGAGGTCACAAGCTCTTGACCAATGGATGAGCCCCAAGAAGGGTGTAATTGCATCTTCGCGGGGATATTGACCAGCGAAGGGGTGTAAACGAATGGAAACGCTTGTAAATAGCATTTACACCCATTATTTATTGCAATCACACCCTCGACATGCTGCATTTACACCTTTTGTTCTTAGAGTGTATATCAAATGGAGATTATAGTCAAGGAAATAAACAGCCTAAGCACATTGAAAATTCAATGACGTTTAAAGTTGACGATTTTGACGATGATGATGATGATGATGATAATTTCAGTAAAAGCACAATTAGCGATGTGGAATTGAACCGTCCGAGTCACAGCAAAGGCATAGAGATAGAAAGTCCTGAAGTGGTGAAAAAGTATTTAATGGCAACAAAATGCAATTCAGATAGTCTCAGTAAATTGAAAGTGCTCTATGAAATTAAAGGCGATACTCCCACGGTTATCATAAGAAATTTATCAGACCGAGCGTCTTTGCCTGCGTTTGGGTTATAGGAACTATCGGTTATAAAGAAACTTTTCTATGCCTCATTGCAATTATTATGTCGCAAAGGGGAAAAAATGACGCAGCAAATGGAGTATATAGATTTCCCCAAGATTTTGGAGGTATATACAAAACATATACATATATTAAGGTAGAAGAAGAGCCCTCGTGGAGATTAAAAACGATCTTTATATTAAAGCTGTCGCCAACAAAGGAAAACAAAATTAGCATATCTTCAATGAAACAGGGACAGTATGCGATGTTTGTTTTACGTAATTTTAAGGAGGGTGAGGTAGTTGGTGGGATCTATCTATTTGCATCTGAGTTACTGAAGTTGTTGAAGATACTGTACTCCCGATTTTCAATTGAGACTACCTATTCAAGTGACGTATTAACCCAGAAAATAAGATTAGAAAAAGTAAAAGACATTAACAATGACAGTTTTTTTCTGTGAGTTACCAATGATTTAAATTTTATTAATAACATATAAGATACATTGCTAAATATGATCAATAGTATAAAAAATGTATTTAATTGTAGTTCTTTTCTTCTAACAAAGAATTTATCTATATATTATATATATATATAATAATAATGGTGATAGCTCAAAGAAAAGAGTTTCACACTACTGCGATCATCAGACAGTTTTTTATTTTATATATATATATATATAAACGTGTATCACGCTAGTAGCGTTCAAGAAATTCTTCAATTGATTCAATTGCCTTTTCTTTTTGTTGGACAATGAAAATATTTTCATCGTCTAATACAATGCTAAATTTGAGCAAAAAAAGAAAAGAAAAATTCAATCAATATAAAGAGTAAAATAAAAAAGGAAAATAATTTATCCACTACTCACAGTATCTTTGACACCAAATGCAAGGCCATTATTGTATGGAAGTCTGAACATATAAATAAAATAAAAAATATGAAAAGGAATATGAACTATACAAACACATAGAATCATATCGGTCAAGCTTGAGCTTCCAATAAATAAGGGGTTACATACGTCTGTTTTGGATTGGAAGACATTCCACGAACGCCCAAGCGATGGCTCTTAATTGAGGGACAGTTATGGTATGCCTCTGCATAATCAATAGATAACCCCAAACCATAGAAATATAGGATCAATTATGATGTTAGAATTACAAAGTAGGCCATCATACGGTACAACATATAAAATATAATAATATTGGTAATCATATACATGCAAATTTGCACCGACTTCATCATAAAAGGTTTTTAATCTGAAAAAAGAGCGTATTAACTACGTTTAGATGTTTTATTAATTTAATATTGTAAACCTTAAAATAGTAGGGGCCATATATTCAATAGAACTATGAAAGAGAAACTCACCGGTTGCAGAGTGTTAATGATTGAAATTGTTGTGGATTTGGATTGAAGTCATTATTGAAGGCATTGAACCTTTCTTCCTCTTGTTCAATATCGCTAAATTCATCATCGGTCTTTATTATTTGTCTAGCCATTATGTGTCTTGTCTCTAACGATTGTAGATGCAGATATCAATGATTGAATGATTGATCATAATTTTGATCTATTTTATACAATTTGCAATCAAAACAACCCGCGCTATGATGTAAACCATATCATAATTTCTCAATTCGACATGAAAATTGACATGCTTATCAAGTCTGCGCGTTGTTCCAAGAATAGTTTATTGATCAGCCGCAAATCATGCATCACGGCTTCTCGTTATCAAAAACAACATCAAGGTGAATAGACAGTGAAAAGCATCTCAACAAAGACAGAATTGGCAAAGAGAAAGAGCTATTGACTAAAAATATAAGTTCAACTCTAGATGACATAGCACAGAAGACACTGGAATAAAATGAAATCACAAGCTAACTGTAATAAAAAAGAGCATCTCAACTAGAAAGTCCCTTGAATTATTCTACATTTACAACTCCACAATCTAGGGTAAAAGGTGTTGAAAAGACTTGTGGCATCATTGCCAAAATTACCAAGAAAGCCTAGCGAGGTAAACTGTGCAGTACTTCCCCATTTCCGTGGTACATGGCAAAGAAATTCCAAGTAAAATATAGCCACAGCCATATAAATATGAAAATTAAAATTTCTGCTTAAACTGTGCAGCACAACCGTCACTAAATATATTAATACAGTCAGTATTCGGTTACTTTTCTTTTAAATTGTTGAAGATGTACTCCATAAACACAAATACACTGTATCGATTGTGTTTAAGATAGTCAAAAGCTACAACGATTGGCTCGTTAGTTTCTTGGTCAATCAACGCATGCATAGTAAACAAAGTTACTTGCATGTGTGACCAATGCGCAGATTGACTTTCGTCTTGCATTATTATTGCAGCATTGTCGGCAAAGTGTAATTGTAAAACAATACTCCTACAATCACAACTTTCCACCTTTCGCTTGAAAAATGCCGATTGTGCTGTTTTTTACTGCATTAAGCTGCCATTTAATAGTCTTGCAAGCATCTGTCGAACATTGTAATGTTGATGCTAGATCTTCCATGTTAGATATACAAATAGTACACAATCTCATCATACAATCACTAGATTTATCATCACATGTTACTTGCTCAATAAATGGTTGAAATTCAGGTTGAATTGTAGTAAATGAAGATAAGGTTTTAATTAAATGTCGAACATTTTTATGGTACATACATACGCAGAATTTGTGTGAAATTTGTTCAAACAGCTTCACGAATGGTGGGCGTAAGTCCATAAATTTTGAGTGCGCTATTGATCTAAATTACTAACTGTCAATTGTGCATTTGCCTCTTTCAGGGGCAAAAGCAAGAAATGCGATTGTATAATTGTCTTCTTTGTCGCCCTTCGACCCCTGTGTTGTATTTGTCTTGCAGGGCCAACTTATGAATGGGTCAAGATAGCTCGGGACCTTAATGCCTTCAAATCTTGATCAATGAATGAAATTTGGTGAAATAAATGTTTTGGCGCAATTATGATTTTCCAAAGCATTAATATTGTTTTTGGTAAATTTCCAAGCAGCCTGATACATTTTCTACAGTGATGCTTTTCAACTGCTTCCTCCCTTTCGTGCAGAACATGGCTGTGCTTGCAAATGCTGTGCTTGAACGGAATAATCCGGGAAAGAGCAGCAGTACGAATGAATTCACACATCACATGTGACACATTTTAACTAGCAGTTGCTGGAACTTTATAACTATCCTATGTTATAATTGTTACTTAGCGTCCCGCTCATTGAAATTAATTCCCATCCAGAATCTGATTTTTATATTGATATTGTAATTACCGCCCTTCCCTTACTACCTATATGCATGCTTTTGGCGTTCATTGATGTTTACTACTTTACTTGTTCACTTACCCTTTTCCATCTTTTGCCATGCTTCAAACATTTTGTCTCTTTTCAGCAATGTTCTTATTAGACAACCCGTCTGACTAACCTTCATTGCTAATGCAAAAATACTTCATTTAAAATGTCAGGTGAGAGTTGTATGTCCTGAAGACAACGGTTTAAAGTCCTGATTGACGGCAGTGGATAATGCTTGTCTTGTCTATTAGCATTTCATAACCAATTGCACCACAAGCATATCTTATTTTGCGGCTGTCTTAGATTGTTTCATTGGTCCATCTTACTATAGTGTAGATGCAATATTAATGTATGCTATATTATTTGGATTAGGTTA
Source organism: Haliclystus octoradiatus (assembly GCA_916610825.1). NCBI lineage: Eukaryota > Metazoa > Cnidaria > Staurozoa > Stauromedusae > Haliclystidae > Haliclystus > Haliclystus octoradiatus. The sequence continues at coordinate 12,580,140 of OU744450.1, forward strand.
CAAAGTAATACATTTCTGAGTTGCCTTATCGACAACAATAAATTTATGAAATTAAATATTTATCTACCTCTTCCTCCAAAACCACGTCGCTTTGTGATTAATTGAATTTGTTCTTCTTTGAATAACGACGATAAGTTATCTTTCAGCTGTTTGTGTTTTTCTACTTGTTCAGCTGCATATTTTTTTTAGGGTTAAATAAGAACGTTTTAGATCCTTCAACCTTTCTTCATCTGGGTTAGGATTTTCTAGGGTTTCCTGATTATTGAAATAGACACATCAGTGCTGGTCAAAACATAGGTATCATTACTGTCGCTTATATCAATCAATGAGTCAAACTCTATTTCAAACGTTTCCACTGGGATGTCATCAAATGTGACCAAATGATGTTTGTTTTACAACGTTGTCTGGCAATGGTATTGGTATGGTAGGAAAATCTGGAATAGTACAATGAAAAATAGCAACAGCTATGTTTAAGCTCAAATACCAAATTTAATAATTAATGATTAGTTTAATTTCAATTTACCTTTAGATGCAGTGGGGTTCCTTTTTATTCTTTTTTATGATAAAATATGGTCGGGATAGCATTGTTTTTTAGTTTTTTGACACCAGGGATTGAATCAATTTGACCTCCTTCGAAATGAACCTTTAGAATAGTTAGCAAAGTATCAATTTGTATTGTTATTGCTACAGACTTGACTTGTTAAATCGAAGAACAGCCAAGTATGTATTGAGATTGAGATGAATGTCATGGCCTGAACTATACCTCACAAAGTCGACCTGGATGTTTTGGTTTGTAATTTGTTCTCTTGACATTTGCAGTCCATATGTCTGTTCTTAACTTATCATGTTTCCCATGTGGTATTCGAAATGTTTTAAATCTCTTGCCTCTACCCTTTGAACATCCAAATGCACAACAACTTACCATAGTGGCAGATAAAGGATTAACGAAGTAGGAACACAATACACACGTGTATGTAACCTGCTATCTTTCCCGCGAAAGTTTGAACAAAAATGGCGTCTTGTAGTCACGTGAAAAGCTCTCAACCAATCAGCGCGCGAAGCGGCGTGTTCAAACTATGTCCCAACTCTTGTAAATAGATGGCTCTGGTTACTTGTTCTTCTGACTACCCTATGCACCGCTAACGAACTTGCTACGCCAATGGCTGTTAGCCAATATCGGTCAATATATAGGAATAATGATTTGCACATATCAAGCTCTCTACCTTGCAAGTTTTCTCTGGTAGTAAAGGCAATGCAAACAGCATCTTACTCTGCTTTGTTAGGACTGTTCCAGGTTCATATGCGGTCTTTAATCCGATTGAGACTTTTCCACAATTGAAATACCTTGCCATTACGCAAGAAATACTTTTTGATTCATGGTTATGTAAGTGACCTTGAGTCTATGCTGTCATGGTGAAACGTTTTCATTTCATTTTAGACTAAATCTATTGTTCTTTTGAAATAACGTTCAACATACTGCTTTGCGTGCTAACAAAGGTCGAACAAAAAGCGATTGCGTAAGAAACACCATTTTATTGTTAAAAATACAATGGGCATGCTGTGTGATTATTCCAAATTTTTAGCCAAATTTTTTTGACAAAAGTTTTTTCCATTGCCCGCCATGATGGCCGACTCGCAGCTTAGCGAGATTACAATTGCATTATTAAATGAAATGTTTTCTAATACTCCTGGATTAGTTTACATCGTGATTATCTCTTCATTGGTAGAACACATGATTGTTTTCTTGTTCTCGTCATTTGAAATGGTTAATGAAAGGTCTTAATCGTTCTGTAACATCACTATTTGAGGTGAAACTTCGAAGATAATTGTTGTTGTGTTTTGACGATGAGAACTTTCGAACCGACAATTCATCATTTGGTTGGGGGCTTAGACACGACAGTATTATATATTTATTGTTTGTATTGTTTTCTGAAGTTATTTATTACATCAAACTGCTAAGCCAGTCGTCATGGTTTTATTTGATTTATTAAAATGTTTTAAATCTGCTGCGACATCACCTTAAGAAGAGACAATTTCGCACGTCATTTACAGCTCACACCTGTATTATAAGAGTGAAAATCACTTCAATTGTTATATCTTGGTATGGTCTAATGGTGAAGGTTTGCATAAGGCGCGCGGGGTCTGGGGCTCAATTCCCATCGTCTGCCTAACATTTTTTTTCTTTTTTACTTTTTTCTTTGATTTATTATTTGGATATATTTTTGACTCATGGTTACGTAAGTGACCTTGAGTCTATCCTGTCATGGTGGAAACGTTTTCATTTCATTTTTGACTAAATCTATTGTTTTTTTGAAATAACGTTCAACATACTGCTTTGCGTGCTAACAAAGGTCGAACAAAAAACGATTGCGTAAGAAACACCATTTTATTGTTAAAAATACAATGAGCATGCTGTGTGATTATTCCAAATATTTTTGACAACATTTTTTTTCCATTGCCCGCCATGATGGCCGACTCGCAGCTTAGCGAGATTACAATTGCATTATTAAATGAAATGTTTTCTAATACTTCTGGATTAGTTTACATCCTGATTATCTCTTCATTGGTAGAACACATGATTGTTTTCTTCTTCTTTGTCATTTGAAATGGCTCATGAAAGGTTTTAATCGTTCTGTAACATCACTATTTGAAGTGAAACTTCGAAGATAATTGTTGTTGTGTTTTGACCATGAGAACTTTAAACCGACAATTCATCATTTGTTTGGGTGCTTAGACGAGACAGTATTATATATTTATTGTTTGTATTGTTTTCTGAAGTTAACCATAGTCACTAGAATATAATTAATTATTAATAATTTAATTATGTATAATATCCTTAAAATAATCAATGCAACATAATAATAAGGAAATACTATAGCACATCATTTATATAGAAACTCCGTAATTTACTTGATTGCGTGAGAAATCGTGTGCACCATCAAAACCACTTGAGACGGAAAAGTACATCAAAGACATACCCCCTTTGATCAGCACCGCTTTCCTAACCATATATTCTAGTGACTATGATCAAACTGCTAAGCCAGTCGTCATGGTTTTATTTGGTTTATTAAAATGTTTTAATTCTGCTGCGACATCAGCTTAAGAAGAGACAATTTCGCACGTCATTTACAACTCACACCTGTATTATAAGTAGTGAAAATCACTTCATTTGTCTAGTGGTGAAGCGTTTGCATAAGGCGCGCGGGGTCTGGGGTTCAATCCTATCGGTCTGCCTTAACATTTTTTTCTTTTTTTCATTTTCTTTGATTTATTATTTGGATATATTTTTCTTTATATTATTATATTATTTGGATATTGTTATAATTTATTTTATTTGATTTGATGTTGATTTTTTTATTTGATCTGATTTTATATCATTCGATTGGATTGATTTACGTTTTCGAAGTTGATTTTATTTTATTTTTCTTTGCATGATGATTTGATTGATTTGATATTCTATTGAATTTGATTTCAATTGATTTATATTATATTATTCACCATGAGTCCGAGCGTAGCGGAGCTATTTTTTATCTTTCTCCCAATCGGTTATCACTAATGAAGGTTATCACTAATGAATGCTGCAATGCAGATAGTGATATAGCCACATGCTCCAGCATATATTCACTCGACATTAATATCATATGGTTGAAAACCAAAAAGTTGAAATTAGTCGAGGAAGATACCTAAAAATGTAAATGAAATCTAATTTATTCCTTTGGTTGTATGCTCATCTTTTTGATCAACAAAACACAACTTGAAATGGTCAATGTGATAATCCATGTTTGAATTAGTCGGGAATTTATTGTCTGCGCGACACATTGATAAGACCAAGTACCATTAAAACTTTCTAAAAATTGTGAATTACTTAAGAAAATTTCTTGAACATAATAGGCATGACTGCGATTGAAAAAGATGAAATTATGTTGAGGGCTGAGGTCTGTCCTTCTGCATTAAATAGAGGCTTGTGTGTTGGAGATGCCTTTATTTTGTATCATATCTTCATATTTGCGAAGCAACCTGGATTAGTTTGATGCAAATCTATGGCATTTAACAATTCCCTTATATTATTCATTCACGAGGGTGGCAGGTATCGCGCACCACATTGTTTCTCAAAGTTGCCAATAAAATGTTGATAAATACAGGATACAAACTCTTTGCCACCATTGAGTACTATATATAATAAAATAGATGTCACATATGTAATTTGAGATGTTTTCTTTTTCCGATAATAAAGCACTCGGAGTCTACAGCAGTTGCCTGATTGTCGGCTGTGGTGACTGCATGAAGAATGAGATCGTGCTCTTTGCTTGCTGCTAATTGAATCGCTGAAGCTCTTGTGGGTTTACTACTATCGAAGTGAGAATAACAACAACGATAGTGAGTCCTTTCACAAAATGGTGTCAAGAGAGAGCAAAAAAATGTTGCCACAAATGAATCGCGCTGAGATCGTCCATTGTTTGATCGACATTGTTTGGCGTCATTGGTGTGAACATTTGTGACGGTTGATAAAAGTTTATCCTTCGCATAGACAAAATATTCTAATTTTTAAATTGTTTATTACTGTCAATTGAATGATTGATGTATACACATGAGTAGCTGACTTCCAATTGTAATAGCAAAAGGGAGAAGAAGTGGCACTCCTATCGGTGGAATTACATACCTATTAAAATATACGGAATGTTGGCTTTGTTATACTATTAAGAGACATCCATTGAATTGAACGGCTCTCCACAGTTGGTCATCTATATTTACATATTCTGATGATTGGTTTTGAATAGATAATAAATTAATAATCTTACATAATGTATCTGTTTGAATAGATATTCTCGACGAATAATTGCATGAGCCTTACTATGAATTACTCAACACCAATCTTGTCTATAATTGGGAATCAAAATGAGTAAAGTTATACTCATCATAATATAATTACTGCTTTAGAAGTTCATTTGCTCAATATGATGATTCTTTCCTTCTAACAATCTGCATGTATGGACGGGCCATGTCTGAACCTCTACGTACACGTAATTTCAGATGGTTATCTTCTTTAGAAATTTCCAATTTCGATATTGGCGTTATTGCTGATGATTGTGACGTTAAGTGTATTATAGAATGTGATGAAGAGTATCCTCTGCATCTTCATAATCTGCTCGTGGGGAATCCTTTAGCTCCCGAAAATATGGTAATTTCACCAGCTATATTATCTTTCGTGCCATTACCATGCTATGGAGCAATAGAGTGGAGTGGATTCTCCTATCGGTGGAATTACATACCTATTAAAATATACGGAATGTTGGCTTTGTTATACTATTAAGAGACATCCATTGAATTGAACGGCTCTCCACAGTTGGTCATCTATATTTACATATTCTGATGATTGGTTTTGAATAGATAATAAATTAATAATCTTACATAATGTATCTGTTTGAATAGATATTCTCGACGAATAATTGCATGAGCCTTACTATGAATTACTCAACACCAATCTTGTCTATAATTGGGAATCAAAATGAGTAAAGTTATAATTATACTCATCATAATATAATTACTGCTTTAGAAGTTCATTTGCTCAGATGATGATTCTTTCCTTCTAACAATCTGCATGTATGGACGGGCCATGTCTGAACCTCTACGCACACGTAATTTCAGATGGTTATCTTCTTTAGAAATTTCCATTTTCGATATTGGCGTTATTGCTGATGATTGTGACGTTAAGTGTATTATAGAATGTGATGAAGAGTATCCTCTGCATCTTCATAATCTGCTCGTGGGGAATCCTTTAGCTCCCGAAAATATGGTAATTTCACCAGCTATATTATCTTTCGTGCCATTACCATGCTATGGAGCAATAGAGTGGATCTATTGCTTCTAGAATATCTGTTATGAAACTGGGCCTGGATCTAAAAGATAACTCTTCTCTGTACATCCACCCTTTGGTCCCCTTCTCCCCGTCTAATTTTTGTTCCCATGGTTTTTTCCTGCGTTTTGAAGTTTTTCTTATCTTCTAAGCACTTCCGCCTTGTCGTCCGCTCTACCAAGTTTGTCCATTGTTGGTTGGTGTCCACTCAAGGCAATATGCTGAAAATGCTTTGCTATGGTATGGGGGCCCTCCGTCTGATGTGATACTTACCGGTAAAGCCATCATCCTTGCGCTTTTCAGGAGGCAGCAGGCAACTTGATCTGTGTCTGCATCATCTATGCAACAATCATGGACCAGCCGGAGTACTTATCAATGATCACTAAATATGTAAGTCCTGCAAAGCTAAACGGATCGGTGGCAAGTTGCTGGTGTGTCACACACCATTTGCTCCTCTTATTGACTTGGGCTCTGCTCAACACAGGCGTTACATGGTTGAAATATCATTCGTCATCCCGGGCCAAAAAACACATTCCCTAGCCCGTCCAAAGTGTGCTCTCAACTTTGATGAGCAGCATGAATGTCAGTCAACACTTTATGCAACAATTTTGGAATGACTAATCGATGTCTTATAGGAACGATGACACCGTCCACAATTGATAATGAGTTCTTGGCTGGTTTGAATGGTGGGGGGTAACTTCCATTGCGCTTCGACGGGATTATTCAAATAGAACTTTGGCAGAAAGACCATAAAAATTTTTCACATGATGAAAAAGATGAAGAAAAAATAATTTCATACGTAAAACTTGTTTTGCAAGATGTAAAGTTGCAAAGGCGTCAAAAAATTACCTCACAAAATTTCCATGACAAAGCATACCCTAAAACTTTTTTCTGGATATTGAAAAAAGTACCCTCTATTATTTGAACGTCCCCGTATACCAAAGTATGGAAGTTACCCCCCCCCCCGGAATTATACAACCAATTTAAATGTTTTTTATCATTGTTAGAAACTCTATTTAGACATGAATCCAAGACAGCAACAACGCAGTGAGATAGGGTTAACGCAATCAGTAAATACAACCACACTCTTTCAACACAGACACAGACTAATAATATAAACACGTTGCTTCATCAAAATTTATCCACTTATTATCTTGCATCTATAATGTAAACACTAATTGTTATAATCTGTACGAGTCATAAACAACAATATTCAAGTAAAGAACATAAAGAATGTATATTAATATCAATAACCAACTAGTTTAAATCTCACATGTTTTGTAGAAGGCCGTCCTCTTTGTTTAGCCTCACTTATGTAATATTTATTGTATCCAAATTAATTACACAACTTATAACATCTCTCTTAACAATATTAACTTAAAGTTATCTTTTGGACAAGCTAGAATGTGTCTCCGATTACGTCTAAAGACTCTTCCTAAGTTGTCTTCAACAAGATATGACCTTGGAAGTATTTCAGCAGGTCTCCATTCCTTTTCATTACCTGGGCGAATTCGTACAAAGTCCCCAGATGAGAGACCAGGTAATGGCTTACTTGTCATATCATATGTGGCTTTCATTTTCTCTTGACGGAATTTCAATGCCTTCGCTACATCATCTTGGTCTGCTACAATAGGTACAAGTAATTGACGATGAGTTGGTATCACTGTCCTAGTACGTCGGCTCATTAGTAATTGGACTGAAGGAAAGCCAATGTCTTCAAATGGGGGTGTTTCTATGCTTCGGCAAACTTTCAAATACATCTTCATTTGCTTTAACTGCCTTCTTCGATATTCTTTTCGCAGTTTGTGCAGCACGTTCTGCGGCCCCATTTGACTGGGGATATTCTGGTGAACTGGTAATGTGACAAATTCCCCAGTCTGCCGCAAACTTTTTAAACTCATGAGATGTGGAAAACAAGTTTCTAGTATTTGAGTATTGTGGACCATTATCACTGTATACCTTTTCTGGAACCCCAAACCTTGCAAATATCTTCTTCATGTTGACGATCACACATGGGGCAGTTGGCTGTCGTAACTGCTCGATTTCGAAATATTTTGAGTAAAAGTCAGTAATTAATAGATATGTGAGTCCACCGAAGTCAAATAGATCAGACCCAACTTCTTGCCAAGAGAGACTCGGTATTTCTCGAGGATAAAATGGTTCTTTTGATTGCTTATTCCTAAATGCATTGCAGATAATGCACGAAGCTACTCTGTCCTTAACTTGTGCAGTCATTCCAGGCCAAAATACATAATCTCTAGCAAATGCCAGGCTTTTGCTTTCTCCAATGTGTGAGCTATGAATTTCTACTAAAATTTCATTCCTCATAATTTTCGGAACAACCAAACGATTTGACTTGAATATTATACCTCCATCTACACTCATTTCTTCTCTGTAATTCCAATACGTTTTTGCTGCATCATCAACTTGACTTCGATCAGATGGCCAACCCTTAACAATGTACTGAGTTAGACTTTGTGACACATGGTCATTTTCTATAGCAGTACGGAAATGTTTTACTGAATTATTTTTCCAACCCAAGGTTAGCAACCAAATTCACAGCAATAGCATCATCAATATCTTCTTTACTATCAGGTTGGTCAAGGGCTGCTCTGCTCAAACAATCGGGAACCACTTGCTCTTTTCCAGGGACATATCTCACTTGTAAGTCATACTTGGTCAATGTCAATAGCATCCGCTGAAGACGAGGAGGAGCATCATTGAGATGCTTTTTAAGTATCGCTTCAAGTGGGCGATGATCAGTTGCTACTTGAACAGTTCTTCCATATAAACACGTGTGAAATTTAGTAGCTCCAAATACTATTGCCAACAGCTCACGTTCAATGTTGGCATATCGTTGTTCACAAGATGTTAATGCTCTAGAGGCATATGCCACTGGAAATCCCTCTTGCATCAAAACAGCACCAAGGCCAGTATCACTTGCATCTACGCTTAACTCTGTTGGTTTATCGTTTGCAAAATATGCCAAGGTAGGTGACTTTGTTAATCGATCCTTTAATTGTTCAAATGCTTGCTTTTGCTGAGGGCCCCAAACAAAAGACGAGTCTTGTCTTTTGAGGTGGCTTATTGGAGCTTGTATGTCTGCTTTATTTTCAATAAACTTATCCAGGTAATTTCCTGTTCCTAGTAGTCTTCTTACTCCTTCTTTATCGGTAGGTGGTGGCATATTCTTAATAGACCTATTAAGCTAAATCGCCGCCGCTTGGTCACGTGACTTGTATCGTGTGTTTTGATGCAAAACGCAGTTGCTCTTCCTTGTGAAACGTACGTCGTGATGGCAGGAGTTAATAAATGTTGCTGTTGTAGATTTCATACAAACTGCTGTGTTTGTTTGTTTTCGACAGATTTTACCTTTTCTAATTTGGTTGACAAATACATGAAAAAGAAACACAGGAGAGAAAGGCTACAAGTTTTATAAGGAGCGTTACATTCATGATATTTTCATTGCTAAGCCTGACGGCATTTATGGTTATGTTAGAGCAAAATGTTATCGTGGCATGAAAAGGAATGAAGAGCCACATTTAATATATATATATGTGTTACTGATAACGGCGGTATTTCGGAGATATATAAATCTCATTGCTCTTGTAAGGCTGGCAGTGGGGGACACTGCAATCACGTATTTGGATTGCTGTTTCAACTTGGCGATTTTTATGGTACTGCTTTGAAAGAGATACCGAGTGATGATTCCTGTGCAAGTCGATCACAGCAATGGCATATACCAAGAAAGCAGACAATATCTTCTTCTCCTGTTATGGCTACTCATTTTGCGAAAGCCAAGACTGACCAGAACGACCAGATGTGCAAGAAAGGTCCTGTGTCTTGTAAGCTATATGACCCTCGAATAAAAAAAGAATGTCTTATATCGCAGCAATCTATCATGGATCAGGTGTCCTTACTGAAAAAGCTAGATAAGTCACCACCATTTTCTTACTTGTTGGCTGATCAAGATGATTCAGACATTAGAAATACAGTGATGGGGAATGTTGTGTTTGGCTCATGTTTATCTTATCAGTTGTTGGATTTTGACAGACCAGCTATGACATTTGAATGTTGCTTGCCTGATGTTACCAGCAGTAATGTCGATGTTTCATCTTGCTTGAAATTCCCTGACCTTCCAATTAATTCTGGCTTATCATCAATTGACGTATCTTGTATCGTAAGCTTAGATCAACGTAAATGGTTTATGGAAAATATTTATATTCAGCTGGACACAGCACACACTTTATCTGCCTGCACCGTTCTTCAAGGTTAATGCAGTGAATGGATTAACCAGCACAAGATCAGGCTTACTGCATCAAGCTTTGGCAAAGTCTATTTCCGTGTGCAGCCACCAACTGTAGCTATGCTAAGAGGAATTTTTGATCCTAAAGACTTATCAAAAGTGAAATCTATCGACTATCGCACATGGAAAAACTAAAGAGAAGGTGGCAAGATCCCTTTATGTAAGCAAGATGCAACAGAGAATAAATAAATTTTGTGTATATGATTCTGGTCTTGTGGTGAATCCTTGTCTTCCTTACTTAGGAGCTAGTCCAGATGGCAAAGTGTTTGATCCTTCGTCTACTCCACGTTACGGGTTGTTAGAAATAAAATGTCCCTTTACCATGAGGAACTCGACCCTTGTAGAGGCTGTAGCTGATCAATCATTTTATCTAGAACGTGTCAACGACTCATTCCAACTTAAGAAACAACACAGATGTAGATACTACCAGCAAATTCAGGGCCAGTTAGTTCTAACTGGTTTGAAATGGTGTGACTTTTGTGTGTATTTGTCTGAGTCAAACGAAATGTGAGTTATTAAAATCAACTTGGATATGACTTATTGGGAAAAAGAACTTTTACCAAAGTTTAGCACATTTTATTTTGACCATGCCTTGGCTTATCTTTCATCTGAGAAATCTAGTAGCAGTGGCACATAACAACAAAGCTTCAGAAGATGACACTATCATATTTTGTTTCAATGTAAATATTAAATATAAACTTGTTTGTTAACACAATATTGGTTTACGTTGAAATAATGGTTTGGTTATTATATGGTTATTTCAAAGTAAATCGAAAAACAATCTTATGTACACATTTCTTAATCTGAAGTTGTATTTAAAACAGGGTTATAAAATTAGGTAACAAGCAAGCAACTGTCCCTATCTGGTTTATGGTACCTGTTAAGAAGGGATTTTGTATTTTTATTATTCTTACTATTTTATTGCTAATCTTAATCATAAATTATTCTTGTATTAATCTTGAATCATAATCGAAAATATAATCCGATAATCCGATTGTAATCCGAATCCGGAACTGTTCTTGATCACTAGTATTAATTATGTCACGTGATATTACCATTAAGGAGTGGCAGTAAGTTATTGGTTGAGTAGATTTCGTAGTTAGACGTTGGCGCTATCGGTCACGTCGTTCTTATAGTTTAATATAGTTAAAATTATAGTTTACATTTTATCGTTTTTGATATTCTTTGTGATGTTTTAAGAATATTGTTGAAAATCAATTTATCGAGTCATTCTTCTTCTTCGGATATCTTTTTAATGGTTTTCCGTATCGACAGTACCAAACATTGTTACAGGTACGACTGAATGAAATATTCTGAAGCGTCTAACTTTACCAATTGCTCTTTCAACATGTATTCTGTGAGAAGCAATAGTATGCGTTGCTATTACATCTGCTGCATCAAATCCAATTTGATCTCTAAGAAAGGGTGGTATGTTTAGCTCTAAACCTAGCTTTTTAAGATCATTTTCAATGGTGAATCCTTTGTCAGCCATAAGGGCATTTCCAGGTAGTACATCACCACTCTTGAGCCTCTGTTGTAATATATCCAGAAGACCACACCTACGAACAAGTTCTCTATCACTAATAGAACCTTCGTATAGCTGTGAAACAAACATTATACCCCCATTTGCATCAACTCCTATTAAACATTTCAGGGTTGTAGAGCTTTTATAGGTACTGTATGCTGCAGTTTGCTTCTGTAATGAACCAGGTACCTGAACTTTGAGCTCTGTTGCATCTATTATCATGACTGTGTTCGGATATTTATCACGGAACTCTTTAGGTGCCTTAGCAATAATAACATTTCTTGTTGGCCATATTTGTAGACTCCCAAGTGTTACTTACAAATAATTTAGCCATGTAATTAATATATTAGTTACCGTTGCATCTGATATGTTAAATCTATCAGCTAAATCGATGTTTGTTGATCCTTGATTTATAGTTTCATTAATAACAATAAGAATTCATCTTGCACTGTTAATTTGTGTGTGTTTGCTCTCGTTTTATGTGCCTTTTTAGTATCATCCCTCTTGTCTTCTTGTTCTGCAGATTCTGTATCGTCAAATAATTATTCAGTATCAATAGTGCGCTGCCGAGCAAGATTTGTACCCCAATAAATCAGTTCATCTCTATCTAAATTAGGTAATAAAAAGTTTAAAGTCTCTCTAAATCTCTTGTAAGAATCAAAGCCAGTGAAATGGGTGAATAACTTATGTTATTTATTTACTGTTTTACACTTTGAAAGTGTGTGACCCACTGAAAATTTGTGATTGTATGGCAGTAGTGAATCAGCCTGCTCACTCCAGTCTTCGTCAAATGTTTGAGTTTTTCGTGATACCATACTGGGATATTTATCATCTAAGTCACCCTCTCCTTCAGAAGTGGAATCAGTCTCTTGCTCTTTATTTAAGTGGCTCAACGTAAGCTCCTCAACAGCGGATCGAACTGACACCACTATTTTGCCTTCGTCATGATCAGTTGTCCATTCAAATTTTGATGGAATTGCTCCGCGTTTAAGTCTTTTTTTTATGGCATCAGGGTCGATGAAGTCATCTCTTGTGAAATGCTCTGAACAGATAGTCACAGATTTATTTACAGCAAAATGTTTAGGGTCTCTTTTCATTTTTGTAATCCATATATTTAGCAGCGCTTTATTCTTGAGCGGGAGTCAATGCCAAGATAAACCCTTCTGTCGGTCGCTGTTATTGTTTCATTTTCCAGAACAACAATGGTGACCCATAGCAAAATTACCTACCAGTCAGATACAGTAAAAATTGTGAAAATTTGCAAGTAAACAGAATACTAACGAAGCAAAATATAAGGTAATATAAGCGGCTTTTCTGTACGTTTTCTAATGTTTTCGTACGCCGCATGGGATGTAAACACACAACAAATGTCACGTGACGATTTAGCTTAATAGGTCTATTGCTTCACTTTTACCCGGATCAGCAGATATTCCACTTCCAGTTAATATATGTCCAACATATGATATTTCTTTTGTGCGCAGCTTAATTTTTTTGGATTAAATTTAAGACCGACTTCTCTGCTGCGTTCCAGTATCATTCGTGTTTTCTTATCTAGGTATTCCTGATTAGTACCATGAATAAGGAAATCATTGACTATGATTTCAACAGAAAGTCCAGTAAAAAGGCGCTCCATTTCACGTTGATAAATTTCAGGTGCTGGAGCAATTCCAAAAAGTAAACGGTTGAATCGATAAGTTCCCCAAGGTGTGTTGAATGTTAGTAGCTTGGAACTCTTTTCATCCATTGGTAACTGCCAATATCAACTGCTCGCATCTAATGATGTAAATAATTTGGCCCCTTCAAGTCGGTTGACTACATCCTCTATAGTTGCCATTGAATGGGGTACTCTCTTCAATGCTTTGTTCAAATCACGAGGATCAATACAGATTCTAATGTCTTTCTTTCCCGGTCGATTATTATATTTACATTTTCTTTTATCAACTACAACCATTGAAGACACCCATGGCGTATGCTCAGCCTCTCTCTTTATTATGCCATTTTTTCCATGTCAGCTAGCTTCTCCTTACTGCATATTGAAAAGCAATAGGTAGACGCCTTGGTGCATGAACTACTGGTGTAATTTGTTCATCAATTTCAAGGCTGATTTTTCTGGGAAGGCAGCCAGGTATTTCATGAAAGCAATCTTGAAATTCTTTCAATAATAAATCATTTTGAATCAACTCTGGCCCAGTGTGGCGCTCATTACTCATATTAGAAATAATGTCCACTTTCATAAATGTCAACACCTCCAAGTTTAAACAAGAGTCGCACCCAAGCAGAGGTGTAAAATTTCCTTCTACAACAAGAAATTTAATTGGAACTGTCCATTTATTGTAAGTTGTCACCATAGTGATGTATCCTTTTGGGTATACTGGTTTTTCAGATAACCACCCTCTTAGAGGTTGTTTGGAAGGTTTTAGAGGTTTGTTTGGCAATGATTTATATATATCATAAGGAATAATTGTCGCCTCCACGCCAGTGTCTGCCTTGAATTCTGTTGGTGTCCCATTGACTATCAAGGTAACTAACTCTTTCCTTTCCTTTTTCTTTGATTCTTGAGTAACTGATGAACATTCTACAGAACCAAAGTATACATAATTCACATCATCATTGTCATCGTTTTCTGATTTTGAAACAGTAGATCAATATTTACATTTCCAGTTCTTAGTTGTCTTTTCATATTGCCTTTGATTGATAGCATTTACAGTTGCTACAATGTCATTAGTTTCACGAGATATAGCGGTAAAACTGTCTTTTTGAACTTCAGTTGCCTCAAAGGTTCTACAGTAATTATGTGCAGTATCAGGATCTAAGTTAGGCTTCTTTAATAGTTCTCCACGAAGTACATTTGATTGTATGCCTCCAACTATTCTGTCTCTAATTAACGATTCTTTAATATTGCCAAACTCACAGGATAATGCAAGCCTTTTTAAATCAGTGACAAATTGATCTATTCTCTCACCTTCCTTTTGTACCCTTGTATTAAATATAAATCTTTCATATATTACATTCTTTGCACCTCGGCATAACTCTTCAAACTTCTTGCAAACGTCTTGATAGCTTTTCTTGCTCTCATTTTCACCGAAAACAAAATGGCTGTACTCTTCAATGGCCTCCGATCCAGCAAAATGAAGTAATAAATTTACCTTGAGCTTATCACTTTTGCAGTCTTTTTCTTTTGCTATCAAATATATTTCAAAGCACATAAAGAACTTTCTCCAGTTCTCTGCAGCTTGAGCATCGATAATTAGTGGCCCTGGTTTAGTAAAAGAATCTTGTTCAGCCATTTCAAAAATTTATACACTGAGAACTGAATCAACAGGATAATATTCAAAACACATCTGGCACCATGTTATAATTTGTACGAGCCATAAACAACAATATTCAAGTAAAGAACATAAAGAATGTATATTAATATCAATAACCAACTAGTTTAAATCTCACATGTTTTGTAGAAGGCCGTCCTCTTTGTTTAGCCTCACTTATGTAATATTTATTGTACGCAAATTAATTACACAACTTATAACACTAATTATTCCAATACTCCATGTTCGTCAACTCGTAATACAATTACAGTGTTCAGCATTCAAGTACTGATCAATCGGTAATGCAAATTGATGGTCGTAATTTTTGAAACTGTTTCTTTGGTAGAGCTTTTGTGAGACAGTCGGCAACAATCTACTTTGTCGGACAATGTACCAGCTTGAGTTCCTTGATGGCCACCTTCTCTCTTACGAAATGATGCTTCACCTCGATGTGCTTGTTTCGCCCGTGATATTTAGAATCTTTTGTCAATGAAATTGCGCCGTTGTTGTCCTCGTATATGACTGTAACCTCTTCTTGCTTTAAGTCTAGATCCTGTAACAATGCTCCAAACCACGTCACTTCTCGTGTTACCTCACTGATCGCCACGTATCCCGCTTCTGTGGTTAATTGTGTCACTGTCGCCTGCTTTTTACTGAGCCAGCACACAGGTACTCCGCATATAACATTAGAATGAATCCAGTGCAGGATTTCCTGTTTGACTCGTCTCCTGCCCAATCTGCGTCAACGTATGCGCTCAGATTTACACTCCTGTTTTCGGCTTTAAATTTGATGCCGTAGTCAATTGTCCCTTTGATGTACCTCAGTAGTCACTTCAGTGCACTCCAGGGTTCGAACAATATTGACTCAGCTGACTGATCGTGCTTGCCAAATCTGGTCTCGTTCGGCATACAACATAGCTGATACTTCCAACGATGGCTTCGTATCGTTGCTTTTCCTTTGATTCTTCTTCGTAATTCTCCGTTAGTTTCTCCTTGAGTTCCTGCGGAGCTCCGACAATTGGATTGCATTCACTCATTCCATTATTTTCGATGAGATCTTTCAGGTATTTCGTCTTATTCAGAAAAAGCAATCTTTGTCTTCGATCTCTCTCTATTTGCAGTCCCAGTAGGTAGCTTGCCTCTCCAAGGTCTTTCATCTCAAACTTTCTTTTCAGTGTTTTCAGTCTTTCTTTCTCTGCTTTAATGATGTCAATGTCCTTTGAAACGATGTCATCAACGTATAGGACAATGATGAGAAATGAATCTCCCACTCTTTTGGTGTAAATGCAGTTATCTGCTTTGCCTTGCTTGTAGGCTGCATCTTTGATGTGTCGATAGTTAAAAACCAACACCGTGAAGCTTTTTTCAAGCCATACAGGCTCCGTTTCTGTTTGCATACTAGTTGCTCTTTCCCTGGCTCTGCATAGCCCTCGGGTTGTTCCATGTAAATCGCTTCTGACACTTCTCCGTTAAGAAATGGTATTTGCACATCCAATTGATGTATTTCCAAATCAAGCTGGTTGGCAATGGCCAAGATTGATCTGATTGAATTAAATTTCGCTACTGGAGCGAACGTTTCTTCCAAATCGACCCCTCCAGCTTGACCGTACCCCTTTGCCAACAGTCCTGCCTTATATCTTTCCACGTCGCTTTCAGCATTTTTTTTTGTCTTAAATACCCACTTGGAACCAATCGCTTTTTCAGGAGGTAGCTCAAACAATTTCCAGGTCTCATTTTTCTGAAGCGATTCAAATTCGGTGTCCAAGGTATTTTACCATTCATTCTACTTGTCTGAATTCATGGCTTCTTTGATCGATTCGGGCTCTGAATGGTCAACCATGCTCGTGCTGAGTGCATGATTGTTTTTCCACAATTCACCAGTAATGGCTAGCTCATAACCGTCCGGCGCAACTATTGATCTTCTCAACCGTCTTTGGCAGTCTTTATCAGTTGCTGGATCATCGGCTTCTTGGATGTTTTCTGCTGGCTGAATATCTGCTTCTTCATCATGGTCGGCAGCATCTTCACTTGACTCATTGTAGTTTGGGGGTATTCGGTAAATCAATTTCTTCACCCCTGCTCTCTTGCAACTGATGTTGTTTTGCGTTACCGTCCCGATTTCCAAACTTTTCCTCGTCAAATTGAACATCTCTCGACACATGAAGCTTCTTGCTCTTGGCTCCTACAAACGATAACCCTTCTTTTGCATGCTTGGAAAAAAGTCTTTATCAGTGTTTAGTTCTAAAAAGTTTTTATCAGTCCTTTGAAGAAAATTTATGTATAACTTGAAGGATTCTGAATAAATGATGATGATGATGATGATGATGATGATGATGATGATGATGATGATGATGATGATGATGATGATGATGATGATGATGATGATGACGATGATGATGATGATGTTTGTTTGTTTGTTTTAATTTAATACCAATATACCAGTTTACATAGATACAGGTGTGTGGTAAGTATTATTTAATATTATTATGTTGTTATTCGATATTTGTATATATATCTATTTTTTTTTTTATTTTTTTATTTGGCATAGTGTTATAGGAACCTATTTATCCCTGTTGCTTCTAAATAACAACATATTAAGATAATATTGATTCACTATATAGTTATAAAATTATCAAAACATGTGTCATTCTATTATTCACTATTGCAAATTATTATAGCGTTTCTGCAAAGATTCGTAAAGAAATCTTCCCAACAGTTTCTTTGTTTGTAACTCTGTTTGGGAAAAGAGCAGTTCCAATTTCTTTGTATCCGAGAATACCTGAAAGTTGTTATGCAACTTTTCTATTTTATTGAAAAACGCTACCCTCAAGTTACTATTTATATTACAGTTAAAGAGTAGATGTATCTCATCGTCGATACTGTCACTACCGCAATGGGGACATAGCCGGTCCTCGTAGGGAATGTTAGAATATCGTCCGGTCTGTACTCCGAGCTTATGAGCACTGATTCTGATCTGAGTTATTGCTATCCTAGACTTTTTGTGTGGAAGTAGCAAATAATTTTCAAATTCAAATTTATGTTTGATTGTTTTGTAGAATTTCAATTGGTTCGATTGGCCTGGCAATGAAACGAAAAACCTAGATATTTGTAAGTTTCGACAATTTCGATGGGGGTATTATTAATGGAAAAGAAATGTTGCTCATCAACAAATTTATTTGAGAAGATCATGCATTTTGACTTTTCATAATTAATTTTGAGCTTCCATTGCTCGGCGTAAAGATGTGCTTTCTCCATGCATTTTTGGAGACCCTCTTTGGTTTGAGAAAATAAGACTATATCGTCGGCAAACATTAAACAATTCAATGGCTTATCAGCAAGAAAAACTGGATGTGTTGATTGACATGTTAAAGATTTTGCAAAATCATTGATATAAATATTGAAAAGATTAGGACTAAGGATACACCCTTGGCGAACGCCAACACTGGGTGAGATCGACGTAGTCAAGAGATTGTTGTAAATGATATGTGCTTTGTTATGAACATATAAGTTGTCAATTATTTTATAAAAAATTCCATCGATGTTTAATTGCTTTAGCTTCAATAAAAGGCCAGGATACCAAACAGTGTCGAACGCCTTTTTCAAATCAATGAAACAAGTAAAAAGCTTTTTATTATTTTTTGTGTACTTTGAAATAAGGGTTTTAAGGCAAAACAAATGATCTGCCGTTCGTTTATTTTTTTGAAAACCACCCTGTGCTTCATGAATTATATCATTTTCGTCAAGGAAATGCCTGAGCCTCTCATTGAGGATAAGACAGAACAAATTACCAAGAATACTAGTGAGGCTTATTCCTCTGTAATTATTTGAGTTGAGCTTGTCCCCAGATTTAAAAAGGGGTAAAATAAAAGACTCTTTCCAAGAATTTGGAAAGTAGCCAGATTGAAAAATTTGATTGAATAGGTTTTTGTAAACGTCGATAAATTTATCTGCCGTTGCATGCACCATTTCTGCCAATATCCCATCCCTACCAGGTGATTTTTTTTATAAGAGTTTCATGGCAGAGATAATCTCCCGTGTGTCTATCGCCCTGTCGAGATCTCCCACGAAATTGGATTCAGATTGGGATTGCATATCAGTATAATTCCCATCTACAGTATCCGACTCGATAGGATTCTCTTCATGGAGTTGCTTAAAATGAGATAGGAGCTCATAGGCATCAGGCAGTGTCTCATTTTTATTTTCAGAAGCTCGAAATGATTTCATTAATTGCCAAAATTTATTTTTATCGTTATTCATGGCGTTGTTTAGATTATGCAAAGCAGTATCATTGTGTTGACGTTTTGACAGTTTGATTCCCTTTTTATATTGCTTTTTAACCGGCAAATCCTACCTCGAAGAAATGGATCATTAGGGTGCCTTTTCAAAAGTCTGATGATGTTATTTAGTCGTGATTTTATATGAGAACATGATTTTGTGTACCATCGTGTTTTGAATTGCCTAGCATGTTTCTGCTTTTTAAATGTTTTTAATTTCAAAATGCCTTGAGCGGACGTTGTGAGCAAATCCGATATTTTATCGATGATCTGGTCAATGTCTTCAGTTGATGTTAATATTTCTGAAGAGAGTCATTCAATAAGGCGTTCATGAGATTCGCTAGAGAATCGTTCCGCGTAATCAGATTTCTTTTCGTCGCACTGCAAATATTGGGGTGGTCTCTCTTCGACAAGAATGCTTGAGCAATCATTGTTGGTATGCCTTAGAGTAACGTTAAGAGACAAATTAAATTGAGCAATGATCTGAAAGTAGCAATGCATCTTTATCGACTTTGATTGATTTGAGAACTGATGGTGATTGTAAGTACAATTGTTCTGAGGCCAAAACAAAATCGACGAGACTAGACCCAATATTACCATGGTATGTAAATTCACCTTCCTCGTCACCTTTTAGTCGGCCGTTAAGGATCCGAAGTTGGTTGCTAGTGCAAATACTGATTAAATGTCTAGTCGAGCATTGAAGTCGCCGCCAACCAGCACTTCGCAACCACCCGGTACATTTATCAGTTCGTTTTGCAAAATTTCAAATACCTGATTTTTATGAATAGGATTTACCGAAGAGTATTGTGGACTAACATATACGAAAGCAATATACAAGTCATTATTGAGACCAAAAGCTAACCTATTCATTTTTAACCATATTATATCTTCTGAATTTGACGGAATTTCGGTAAACGCATGTTTAATATTACACTTTATGAGGACTGCTAATCCCCCTGAACCTCTGCTACAATTTGGTTGTTTACTTGTTTTATGTTTATAAATTATATCATAATTTGGGGGAGGGTGAAAATGTGATGACCATTGAGTCCATGTTTCGCTAAGAAAAATGACATCATTTTAAAAATTTTTTTGAAAATCAGGATTCGCTAGCTTAGAGCACAGACCGTTGATGTTCAAAAAGGTAAAAGTAAGATTTTCAGGGATTTCCATAGTTTATATTGGAGAATTTCGAGGGATGAGACACATATCTCGAATGTAAGGGCTTTACTATATCTATTGTAACGCTATTTCTAATAAAAATATTTTTTAAACTATTCTTAACATTACTATAACTAGTTTCAGTAGCTACGATATCAATGATATCACACATAAACTTATCTGAATGGTAACTTCTATGGATATTCTTCATAAACGTGTACTTGATGTATATCTTTGCAATAATCTTGTAATTGTATATGTAAATCATTTTTAATACTGTCTTTGTGGATGTTGATATATTTGTGGCGGAATATTTTCCCATGCTGAATGAGCATCGTAATTTCTATCGGTACTGCGATGGAGAGTAGGCATTAAGTTTAATGGTCTTGCCATTTCTTGAGGGGTAATAGTAGACGTAAATTCGACAGAATTACTAAATCTGTTATGAAAAAGTTTCATGAAATCTGAAAGAGTCTGTTGCATTATCTCCTCTCTATTTCTCGGTGGAATAACATAATTGGGTTGCTATAGGTGTTGGCTCATTAATGGATGAATAACCGATTCTGATTGGTTGGACTCGGTGGTCATAGGAGGTATACTAGGCATTCTTTGATCTACATTTATTTGCGGAATATGTTGAATATTTGGTGTAATCATATCATGCTGTTGGGTGTGCATAGCTCTGATGAAGTTTCTGGATAGTAGCTTTGTCCCGTGTGTATTTGTATAAATACTATCCTGTAAAAAAAGTGGTTCGTTTTGTTCTAGGGTCCCGTTATTCTTGGTGACAAATATCCTGCTGTTGTTAATGAAGGTGATGTTTTTAGATGTGCAAAATGTTTCTAATTGATCATTTAGACGCATTGTTATTAATATTGAACTATTTTCAGGCTTTGGTAACATTGAAGAATAATAAATTTGAGAACTTGGGAATAAAGTTTTTGTTTTCATGATTGCCGTAGTAATGTCGGCTAGAGATACTTTCTCGATCTTTTCATGGGAATCATGTGAGCCAAAATGAAGAATTATGTATTTGTAATTAGTGTTAGTTTTTGCAATGTTTTCTATTTCTGTGACAAACTGGTGAGTGGGCATTCCCTGACAGATGAATTTTTTTAGCTTTGGATGATTTTGCAATTTTCGTAGGGATGACGTGACGAATGTGTGAGTCGGCTACAATCAAAAAGTCAAGTGGGGTGCCTGTGTTGTCTACTTGACTTTGTGGCCTTGAGCTGTTGACATTGTTATTGTTATTGTTTCCATGCGTGCTATTCTGATTAATATGGGTTGAAGAAGAAGTTGTTGTTTTTTTGGACATATAATGTTTCATTTCAGCTATGCTTGTTTCTGTGGCAGACAAGCGATTTTTGATCTGATTAATTTCAGTGTCGTGTTTTGAAGAGTTGTTCTTCAATTCATTCTTAAGATCAGTAATAGTGGCCTGCAGAGATTGATTTTCCTGCTCTACTTTAGAGATCGTGTTTCTGTATAATCTGCAGGTTTCCTTAAGTGTTAGAATGTCTGTTTGAAGATTTCGCAATTGGCCTGTTGTTGGCTGTGAATTGACCGGTGTTGTAACGGTCGCGGAATCGACTGAGCGGATAGTCATCGTACTTTTCCGTGTGTTTAAATTTTTTTTTACCTTAACAACTGATTGGCTCAGCTCTTCCTCACTTTCACTATGAAATAATATTTCGTCCTCTGTTTCTGAGTGGGAAGTTAATGAACGTTGCGCTGATAAACTTTGTTTATTAGGTCTTTGAATAGGAGACGGGGTATTAGATGTGGACGTAGGAGTTGATAATGTGTTTGTCGGTGTGTTCCCACGTGGTGTTTCGTAACAAAGTTTTGCAAGCAAATATCCTTCTTTGTGTTCGCTATCTCCAATAAATTTATTTTTACTATTGTTTTCTGTGTATACCTTGTGAAGGGATTCTTTTATTTTGTCAAAGTATTTGTTTATGAATAATGTTAACTCTTTCCCTGATGTCATTACTGTTCCACTTGAAAAAAATGTCATTGTCAGAATTTTGTGTTTCTTATTTGACCTTGGAGAAATGACTAAAACTTTTCGGCCTTCGCCCTTAGTGTCTTTTATCCATGGAATCATGCCCAAAGATTCAAAGTATATTTTACATGCAGACATCCATATTTCATTTTGGTTAGTTTTGAATTTAATTTGATGTAATACATCTCCATCTCTATATTTCGGCTCTATGTTAGTGGTAATAATCATTTCCGGATCAAGTTTATTTGCCAAGATGATGATGATGATGATGATGATGATGATGATGATGATGATGATGCTGTTGCCAATGAATATACACTTGATAGACTTTGAGTCCAACTTTCGTCTTTTCTGCTTTGGTATATGTACAAAGGCATCACATCCGAATGTTCTCAGATTCTTGATGTTTGGCTTTGTGTCTGTAAACAGCGTATACGGCACTGCCCCGGCTTTTGTTGGCGATCTATTCCGAAGAATCACTGCAGTCACAACAGTTTCTCCCCAAAATGAGCATGGGAGTTTCACAGCATGGATTGCAGCCCTTGCAGACTCAACTATAGTCCTGTTTGCCGTCCCTTCAACTCCATTCTGCTCTTGCGTGTAATTGTTGCTTCGTTGCCTTTGAATACCATTCGTCTTATACAACGCTTCGAATTCTTTGGCCGTATTTTCCTTGCCATTGTCAGTTATAAATGTCTTGATATGTCTTCTTGTGAGATTCTCAAGCAGGGTCTTGTATTCACGAAACTTTCTAATCGCTTGGCTTTTCTTTCTCATCAATTAACTGACACATGTCTTGATTTGTCATCGATGAATGTGTGGAAGTATCGGTGATTGCCGTGGGAACGGGTTTGCATGGTACCACAGATGTCACTATGAATAACCTCTCCAACCTTTTTCGCTCTTTTGACCTGATTCTTTGGAAATGACTTCCTGGTTTGCTTGCCCATTGTGCATCCTTCGCTAACACCTTGTGTTGGTCCTCCCGCCATCTCCATTCCATCTACTTTTCAAGCAACATTTTCACACTTTCATTGTTCAAATGTCCCAAACGCCTGTTCCACCGGTCCAAACTTGGCACCTTTGATGCAGTATTCATTGCCCTTGAATTTCTGTACTGCTCCACTCAACCGATACAGTTTCATTCCTAGTTGACATACTCCTGATCCTACTTTGTCACCTTTCTTGTCTTTGATGTAGCATTTCTGACCTTCAAATTTTACTTCAAAACCTCTTGCCGTGATCGCCTTTACTGACAACAGATTCTTCGTCAGATCCGGTACATGTAATACTTCAGCAATTGACCATCCCTGCCTCCAAACTCCCATCTGACATTGCCAATTCCAAAACCTTGAACCACTCCGTCATCTTCCAGTTTAATATCCCGCGGCTTATTCAATCGTCGATAAGTACTGAAGTATGGTCTATTGAAACACATGTGACAGGAAGCACCCGATTCAAAATACCAATCACCATCCCCAGACTATGTGCCATTTTCCTCAACAAGGAACAGAAATTTACTTTGGTTACTTGATACGTTTGCCTCTTGCTGTTCGTTTGACCTGCTGCCTGCAGCTTTATTCCGCTTACCATTGCAATCCCTTGCAAAATATCCCACAACCTTTATACAACCTTTTTCCACATGAAAAGCATGCTGCCTTCTTGCAGTCACGTGCGGTGTGACCTTTCCTTTTGCACTTGAAGCATGACCGTGTTTCTGTTTGACGGTCTCCTTTGTGAATGCCCACGTTTGCTTGTTCCGCGTTGATGACTTCCAGACCACCTGCCTTTCTCTTTTGTTCTTCATGCAATAACCTTACAACAACAAACTCCATTGTGAGATAGTCAGCTCTTCAATGCAACAATCTAATTTCAAAAGAGCCAGGAAGACTACACAATAGCGTTGCGACCTGATCATCTTCTGTCACAGCAGCGCCAACCGATTCCAATTGCTCGACAAGCCCTCTCATGGTATTAATGTGGTCTCACTACTATTTTTGCATCTTCAGACATAACAGTCGAGAAATATTCTTCCTCAAGAACAATTTATTCGCAAATGACTTAACCTGATAGTGAGACTCCAGGCTTTTCTAGGCTTCGCTGACCGTTGCTTGACTTCGCCAATGTCAACTCCGTGTCTTCATGAGACAAATTGAGATCGTTGAGAATGCATATCTCGCTCGCTTTCTGTATTTGTCTTTTGCTTCCTCTCCAGTGGGTTCTTTTTCCTCTCCACCCACAATATCCCATAAACCCTTGCCTTCAAGAACCATCTGCAGCTTAAACTTCCACAAGTGATTTGATGTAAACAATCTAGAATTACGATTTCCGCTTTTGATAAATGCTTGGAAAAAATGGGCTAATCTGTAAATAAAATAAAAATATGCCCAAAATATGCATTTATTAATACGGAAATTTACCTTTTACAAACATTTTAATGGCAATAAAAGACAGATTATTTTACAGATTATGATAACAGCATCGGCTGATTACAGATCATGGAAAAATAATGCCGTTAATCGGTTAAACCGATTATTTCCGATTAATCGGAACATCTCTAGAAATTTTCTCCCTCGAACTTTTTGACCATCGACGACGCGCTGTATTCTGCCATTTTTCTTTTAAATACACAAGTAGTGTCAGCCACTACAAATCTGGGCCCATAACCTGTTAGAATTTCTATTTATAGACATGAGTCCTAGACGTACAGCAACCACGCAGTGAGATAGGGTTAACGCAATCAGTAAATACAACTGTTGTATTTTCTAAAAGCATATGTCTCATGGAGCCTGGGCACTAATATATAACTAGTTACATAACATAATATATCACAACATCTCTCCTCTTAAGCTGATAGTCACATGTTCAAAACATTGCTATCTTATAGATAGTCAAATATTTCATTGATATACAATTATATATAATGTCTTGTCAGAGTTCTTGTTGAAGTGTCTCTTTCTAGTTGATCTTCTTAGCTCTGTGATAACCTCTGTATCAGCAGGCTTCTCTTCTGTGTACTGGTTGCGGTGGTGAGCCAGTCCCGGATGAGCTGTCCTCTGTGATTCCAGTTGGCTCAGGGTTCACCTCTGGTATTGCATGTGGTGCCTCTATTGGGGTTGTTACAAGTTGGGTGGCCCCGATAGGATCTGCATCTCCAAGCGTTGTTTGCGTTATTACTGGAAATGAGGCAGGCAGGGAATCTCGGGGTTTCAGATCACTGGTGTTTCTTCGAATGAGCAAGAATCCGGGCGAAGGTCTTGGCAATGGATGTACCAGGTTTCCAATTATCACTCTTATCCTCTGTGTAGTAGGTCGGCTGGTGTGGGGTAAAGCTTGGATTGGGTCTTGCAGTTTGCAGATGTGCCGCTCGTGTCTTTGCCAACAGATTTGTTTTCTTCCTCTATCAGGATTGATGGTGTGAATGCCAAGGCAATTTGAGTGTTAATTCTCCGGTTTAGGAATAGTTCAGCAGGGCTCGTAGATTGGTGTGTCCAAATAATTGATTACTCCATTTGTGATATCTTTTGACTTCTTGTTCTTCTTGAGAATAGCTTCCATTGTCTCGATTGCCCTTTCCACTCTTCCGTTCGATTGATGGTAGATTGGAGTTGATGTGTCGTATCGGATCTCTAGTTGCCTTCAGAACTTAGCAAATTCAACTGAGTGGGGTCATGGTCCATTATCAGACAGGACTCTTTCTGTGAGACCAAACTTCTGACAGCCATCATCTTTTCTCACACTGACCAAGTTATGAACCCACTCAGTCGTTTCGGGACATTTTCTGATGATGCCCTCTCTTTCCATCTTATCCAGATGTTCCTTAAGTTCCTTGTGAATACTGATAGGGAAGCTTCTGGGTGGGAGCTGTACAGGCTTTGCATCATCTGAAACTTTTAATTGTACATCACCTTGGAATAGGCCAACCAGAGCCATCTATTTACAAGAGTTGGGACACTGATGCCATTTATGTTTTTTGGCCTGGACCCGAGCACGTTTTCAACAGCAGTGCGCATGTGCAAGAGAATGTTGTGTTTTTTTCAACCATTTTGGAACTCTGTGAAATGGTTTGCGATTGTTTAGTAAGAGTAATATAACCATTTATGAGTTGTCTTTCTCCATATTTATTTGCTGGACTCTCAAAATTAGAATACAAATTTACTTCAATGTATACTATGTTATTGATCTCATCAGCATATTGCTCAAGAGTAAATCAGATCAATGCTATTGGAATTGCTAAATGGACAAGGAGTTTGTAGAGTTAAAAGAGTATCTCTTACGCTCTTACGCTTATTCTTTGCAGTCAAAGACAACTTTTTCTAATTCTTGTCCCCAGTTGGAATAGTAAACAATACTTTTTTTTCGATTACTGTTGTGCCTATTAACACAACAATTAATAATTTAATAGCCTATGTTTGTTTTCACTGATAAAAGTTGTATTTTTCTGCGCGCTTCGCTTAAAACAGGAAACCTGGCGCCAAAAGAACAAGAACCCTGGTGCCGAAAGTACGAAAATGGCGTCCAAAAAATCACGTGAATGGCATCTGTCCAATAGGAGACGATAGCGGCACATGAAAGCGTGTCCCAACTCTTGTAAATAGATGGCTCTGAGGCTAACACCTCCGTCAAATGTTTCTGGGAAGATCTGTTTCAGGTCTTGTAGTGGATCACCATACGTCTTTCCAAGGGGAAGATGCTTCCTCCATTTTTTCGCCAGCGCTACATAGTCAGCTTCATCTTCTGTTGTGATGTGAACCGCATTTAATAAAATCAACCACGATTCTGAGAAGGACACTAATCCCGCTCTCTTGCATAGCCTTTTGCTTAATAGAATTTCCTTCACATGCTTGACAAAATAGAATTTAGCTTTTAGATGTTTTACACTAATGATAATATCAAGGACAATTGATCCCTGGGTCTCCAAGTTTGTCCCTTTTCCTTTGCCAACTCCTCTGAACACTTTTGTACTTGCTGTGAAGTATTTTGGGTAAATTCCCATCTGGGACATCATTGACACACGTGCAACTGTTCCTTGCGCCCCAGTGTCGACTCTTCCCTCCACAATATAGGGACGGTATTTTCATTTCTGGAAGATTTCAACCTTGACATAGACATCGCGTTTCTCCTCTACCACATTAACATTCACCACAGCAACATCAAATTCCGATTCCTCCTGTGTATCTGACTCATCCTCATGTGCGACGGCAACTTGTTTGCTTTTCCTTCCTTGGCTTCTATGTTTGACTTCCCTCTGCTTGGACCTGCAGGCACGCGCGTAATGTCCTAGTTTACAACATTCGCGATAGTGTTCGTCTCTGGCTGGACATTCATTATTTTTATGGTAGTTATTTCCACACTACTGGTAACTCTTGATAGTGTCACTTTTCTGGCGTTGATTCTTGTAGCTATTTCTTTGCGATTGTTTTGTGGGATCACGAGAATGAATAAGCTGCATGGACAGTAGAGCTAGAGTCATCATTGTATCTCATTGTGGTGTCTACAGCTTCAAATTTCCTCATTACATCTAAGACTTTGATCCTTCAACCCCTTTGTCTAAGGCCATCAATTTCTTTTGACACTCTTTGGTTAGACATCCATCAATAAGCTTGTCTACTATTAAAAAGTCATATCCGCTCTGATATTGGGCTTGTCTAAAAACTTTCAGTAATCTTGCATAATAGGCAGTTGCATTCTCACCTTGCTTTTGAGTAAGTCTGAAAAAGTCTTTCCTTGCTTCTCTGAAAGATGTGGAATGAGTTAGGCATCCTTCCAGTGTTTCTAGTACTTGTTCAGCTGTGTCTAGTTCCAATGTAGGATCCTCAACTGTCTTTGCATCAACTAGTTCTTTCGGAGTTCTTCAGCATAACCACCAGCCCAAATAAATACATGATTCATATTGATTGCCTCATTTTTCTCAGCAAGTGGCCCATTCAAATTTCGCATACTTCCTTTCTCCAGATCCTAAACTTTGAAATAGCATCTATGGAGTGCCAGTCCATACTGGTTTGGGGCTTGTAGTATACATGCTCTCCATAATTATAAGTGGTAATCATAATGTTCAAGATTCAGTTCAAGCAGACAGAAAAATCACGTTAGGGTCGCCATGTTGTATTTTCTAAAAGCATATGGCTCATGGAGCCTGGACACTAATACATAACTAGTTACATAAAGCTTATGAGCGGGTGAACATTTATGAAACAATAGGGTCAAACAAAATACCTTTGTGCAGGATTCTGCACAACGGCTCTCAAAGGACACAAGTCCCGCTTTCCGGTCATGAAAATGAGGCAGCGAAAAGAAAGACGGGCTTGAGCCAGTCAAGTTACATAACATAATATAACACAACAACAACCACATTCGTTCAACTTCAAACACAGAATAATAATAAAAACACGCGGCTTAATCTAGTTACCATATTTCATGCACTAATTATTTTGCATCCATAATGTAAACACTAATTATTCCAATAATCATCATGTAGAAATAATAACATAACTTAAAACTGATTGAAAATCGAATCATCGAAGCAATGAAAATTGTTGCCTCTTGATCGAATTTGCTTTCAGTATTCACGTTTATGTTCCCAGTTCAATCACTACACTTGTGTTCTTCCGCTGCTAGCGGCAGATAAATGGCAGGAAATGCGGCAGATCACCGATCCATAGTCTCACTCTGATACCCGAAAACACAAGAAAACCTCTAATTCAACTCTTCCGTAAATCTCTCTGCATCTTCCCTATTCCGCGTTTAAGGGACCTGCCGATTATTCAAGCATTACTCAGCATAGTTACGCAATACTAGCCATTCTGCCATTTGGTGTTATCTGGTTGTATCTGGTCAGCGGTCTGGCCTAGCCTCATTCCATCACGGCCCTCATTTCCGCGCGGCGCTCCAGTGAGCTCCACTCATAGACTTATTAGAATATCTAGACCGCTAACTTCTGACGTCATCCATTAACAAGCCCTAAAATCGAATGTCCACCAAAATTTCTCGAAATTTCGAAAAACGCAAAGATTATCCGCCATGTTGGCCTCATCACATTTTCAAAAGTCCATTTTAAAATATTAGGAAATTGGCAAATGGAGTGAAGGAAATAAGCTATTGTGAGCGCATTGGAAGACTGATCGTCGTCAAGTTCCAATCATTTGAAAATCATAGATTTGTTTAGACAATGGACGTGTTCAATCCGATTGGTGACATGATTAGCAGCTACATGAATGAATTAACGGGTATTTTTGAGCTGAACACATAATTTTTGTAACATTTAAATAGATTAATACACTTTAATTTGTATGAATAATCATGCTATCATGATTATCTATTGATTTAGATGCTTTGAATTATGATGACATCATTAATAGAATTTTAAATATATTTACAAATATCAATACAATACAATATCTCAGAAAGTAGTTCGTTCTATTTTTTTGCTAATCACTCAGTTACCAATCGGATTGAACACATCCATTGTCTAGCAAAATCTATGATCTTCGAATTATTGAAATTTGATGACGATCGGTATTCAATTGCGCTCACAATAGCCTATTACCCTCACTCCATTTGTCAATTTCCTAATAAAATGCGTTTTGAAAATGTGGCAAGGCCAACATGGCGGATTTCGTTTATTCGATGGTTTTCGAGCGGATAATGTGACGTCAGAAGTTAGCGGTCTAGATGTTCTAATCACTGATCTCTATATTAACAGATCCAATTCCAACTATTAATAATAATAATTCCAACCGGTTATTATTAGGTTAAATCATATTGTACAGTAACATCTCCGTTAAAAGGTACTAAAATTTCACTGTTTCGCCCATGACGAAATATAGTAATAATAAGAGAAAAAAACGAGATAGTTTCTATGTAATAATAATATAACTGATGTGTAATAACTGTAATAACAAAATGGTGAAATTTTAATAATAATAACTGTGTAAAAACAACTAACTAATATTTTATTTATCTTTTATAAACTTATAAAATGTTAATAACAACGAACGTGGTAGTTTTCTTCAAAAGTTAGTATCAACATTTTCAGGATCACCGTTATTATTTAGATCAGTGGCTCCGGTGGTTCTAACATGGTTCTAATAAGTCTATGGCTCCACTGGAGCGCCTCGCGGAAATGAGGGCCGTGATGGAATGAGGCTAGGTCTGGCCTTTTGCCTCAATTGTTTTACCAACCCTGCTTGATTTGACTATATAGTACCAAGATTTGACAAGCATGTCGCTTGATAATTGGTCACATTGGTGGAGATTCTTGAGGGAAAAGGGCAAAATAAAATTGTTGGATGTAGGAAAAGAAAAGGAAAATGTTGCTGTGTTTTTTGATGTATCAGGACCAGCTAGAGTTATTTATTCACACAAAATTGCAAACACAGCAAAATCGAAAAACAACGAACGTGGTAGTTTTCTTCAAAAGTTATTATCAACATTTTCAGGATCAACAGCAAATGCAGAGAATAACCTTAAAATTCCGCATAACTTGGAAAATATTGCAGAAGATCTATTGGAAATCAATTTTAAAAGAAGTGAAAGTGTCACTTCTATGTATGACGTAAATAGTATATTACAAATTCCTGATTATTTTTCGGGATTTCATAACTTAGTTCGTGTAGTTTTGGAGGGACATAATTTAGTTCTTGGGCATAACAGCCCTTTATTTGAATTAAAATCATTAGAAGATATGCAAATGATAAATTGTCAACTTGAAATCCTTCCAGATAATATTGGTAGCCTAAGGAAATTGAAATTACTTAATTTGTGTGGCAACTTTATAACACAATTACCAAATAGCCTCTTTTCAATCCATTCACTTACAATACTCAGTGTTGGGGAAAACAAACTAATGCATTTGTCAGAAAAATTAAACGATTTATGTAAGCTAAAAGATTTAATGTTAGATGATAATAATCTAACAGAATTTCCTGAAATAACAAACGACAAGATGAAACTTGAACGACTAACCATATCTCGGAATTATATAACACATCTACATGAATCAATTGGTAAATTAAAATGCATGAAAACGTTATACCTCAATGATAATAAACTATTATATATCCCCGATTCCCTTGGGTACCTCATTGAACTAAAGCAATTGTTTATCAATCTTAATTCAATTACTTGCCTGCCGAGAAGCATTGTAAATTTAAAACTTGATTATCTTCATTTAAAGAACAATCCATTACAAAAGCCGCCGCTTGACATCTGCTTAATAGGAATGGAGGCTATATGTGGATATTTTGAGGCACTTGATAGATTTAATGGTTACCATAGTAACAGAGCCAAAATTATATTGGTTGGAGAAAGTATGGCCGGTAAGTTTGTTTCAAATTTCAACAATGAGACTATCTTATGATAACGCTTTGTTGTCTGGCTATCATGTTCATTAAATTTCAGGTTGTATGCATTAGTGGCGAATCTATTAGCCTTAAATTTTTTAACTCAGAATATTTTAACGCAAAACCACAAGATTCTGCATTATGAACCTGTGTTAAAATATTCTGAACACTTTGGCACTAAAACAAAATATTTCTGCATTAAAGACGTTTGATAAAACGTAAATAGAAAACTTTTGATGCGTCCTGATTCGGATATATTAATTTATTCGGATCATGTTCAAATTATGATTGACATGGTGTAGACACGACACATGAAATATCGATAGGTAATAAAATTAGCTAGAATTTTAAAAGATATTTAAACTTTTTTGAATATTTTGATCGAATTGATGTGACTATTCTCAACATTTATTCTTATGTTGAACAAGATTTTTTCTGAGGGAAATGGTTGCAAAGATTATGAATTTTCTTCAATCGTGTAAGTTCATTTGGAAGCCGGGTTTGGAAGTTATCATGATGTTATTCATTCATAAGTCAAAAATACTACTGTGTTTTCAATCAACTCTAATGTGTTGACCTTGTCATATACGAGCAACAGAAGTGTCAAATGGTGTGACGAATAAATTGTAGGTCTATCTTTAAACAATGAAATCTTTCCGTTTCAAATCTATTTTCCTAATCAAAATATTAACCAACTCACAGAAACAACAATTATTTCAAATCATTTTAAACTTCGTAATGACTAGCAAAAGAATGAATGTTTTGGAAATAAATCCGTGAACACTGAACAGATTATTTGGTAAAGTAATCTGAAAGTAACATCAATTGCTTTATTACTACAAATACTACAGTGAATCCTGTATATAATAGCCACCTACGTGTGGTAAATAAATTGACTTGACCATCTATAGACAATTGACCTTTATATACAGGGTTGATTCAATAGAAACTACTATTTTAGATGTTGCAAAGGGACCACCATAGACATGTGGGCACTGTAGGCCTATAGATGTGACTGATGTAACATGTTTGATTGTACTTACTTGAAAAGGTCATTAATTACTTTAATTATTACTTTTCTTAATTAGCCCCTGGAATTACTTTAAAAATAACAAGTACCAAATAATACATTCTATTTATAACAAGATGGTAACAAATTATCAATTAGATTGAGTTGGATCCAGGACCAAATTTTGATATAGTTATCTAATTCTAGAATCCAGTAGGCTAGTCCTATATGCCTATATATTCAGATTGTTACTAAGTCTGATTTGATGCAGGCATCTATTTCAGACCTCTTATATCTGCATTAATCTCTTTTGACATTTGGTTCTTCTTGTTATTTTGTAGGTAAAACAAGCCTATGCAAAGCAATGATAAGCTGTAGAAGACAGAGTATAGATATTGATTCAAGAACAGAAGGCATTGATCTCTTCAAATGGAAAGTCAGACCTGAGGTAGATGATTTGGAAGTTTTGATTGTTGATTGTGCTGGTCAAAGGAAGTACATGATCACTCATAAATTTTTCATGTCTCAAGGTATGATAGACTACTTCGAAGATCAATTTGAAAATAAAGTATTTATATTTATATATTGCTCTATATATATCTTTCTGTTTAAATTAAAAAGATTTGTGAAAAACCGAATTTGACGAAGCATGTATAGCAGACTTATACTAAACTAGTGCAAAATACATAACATTGTAAAATGTTGAGTGACTCTTTCCTCAAATTCAAATTTAAAGATATATCAGGCAGTGGGGTCACACCATAAACTTACATAGACTGCTGACGAAAATGTGCAACATGGGGAACAAATATGGCTGACGCAAAGGACTTATTTTAGTGCTCTCCTTTATTGACATTTTCAAAATTATTTGATCTCTCCTATAAACTCTTTTTTAATCTAAACTCTAAACAATATGTTCTCACTGTAGACCGAGCGCCACAGAACTAAAACTGCAGGTTTCTCCGGGCAACTTAAAAATCACATAATAGTGTTCATAATAATATGCTGAACAATTACCTATTCCTTGTTTTAATTAAATTCTATTGTAAACCCTTCAAAAATCCAATTTATATTTCATGATTCACGGTTAAAGCCTTCTTATCATTTTGAGGCTGGATGTGAGCTTCATGGTCTTTGATTCTTTTGTTCACCCAAGGTTTTGCGAATTCATAGAAGCATGACGAAAAGACAAAATGTATGAATTAAGCGGGCTCTGACCGTGAAATGATTGATAAATTCCTCTGGTGAGCTCCACAATAAAATTTGACCAAAACAAGGAATAGGTATTTGTTCAGCATATTTTTATGAACACTTTTATGTGATTTTCAAGTTGCCCGGAGAAACCTGCCGTTTTAGTTCTGTGGCGCTCGGTCTACTGTCATAGAAAGATAATTTAAATAGGATTTTCCTGCCAGTGAAGTGAGATTTGTTCACAGGATCACAATTATTTTCAAACATGTATGAATAGTTTCAAATCACACCGAGAGACAAGCAAATATAAAATTAAAAAAAATAGTTTAAAAAAAAAAAATACTATTTACCTTCAAATATGATTAAAAAATAGATATTTTAAGTCATGCATGATGCAACTTGAAATTGGTAGTCATAAATAACTCTTTTATAAAAAAAATCCTGAATCATTTCGAAACAAAAATTGCTCAAAAGTGGCTTAAAATTTCACGGTTTTCAAGCCTCTGTTTTGGTACTTTGCGTCAGCCATTATGGATGCCCATGGAATCAGCAGTCTATGTAAGTCTATTGGTCACACAGCTGCTCAATATAAATGCATAATGATGGGGAAAATGTTGACATTTTCTTGAAGGGAATTAGTCACCTTTACTGAAAAATGTTTTTAGATATTTCCCATGACTAAATAATCGAGACTATATCGCCCTACTGAGAAGGCATCCATACCACTACCCTATATCTATAGGAATGGCTCGTTTTGCTGAAAGGATATTGTTAAAGAATATATGAAATGATGTTAAATGCTCATTATTGATCCCAGCCGCAACACTGCAGATCAAGTTCAATAGATTTCTTTGCAGATAGGCCTCAATTTTTATTGCGCAATGATGCACCGGCAGCTACTCACTACTCAATTCCCTCTGGACCATGCCATCCGCAGTACTTCGATTGTACTTATTTCATGTTTTAGATAAAGGCAAGGCTGACTAGATGATCACATTATGAAGTTTGGTTGCTCTGCCATCTGAACTAATCATCTGAACTGATCCTCCTCCTATGCCTGCAAAGCCAGTAATCTTTATTATTTGATGTATGATAGGCTTTATTTGTAGTTTGATGATTCCAATTTTAAAACATGTCTGCTGCTATGTTAGTCCCATACTTTATTATTGATGTGTGTCTGTCAAAACTCAAAAATCATGGAGGTGGTTGGTGGTAATATGTGAAAAGATCTTGAATTTAAATTATGTCATCATTTTCAGTCAGGGCCTATTCATTGTTTCCTAAATCATTATTAAGCAGTTATTGAGTGATGCTGAGCGAAATATTCAGAATTATTCGGACCAATGTTGAAGTTTTCCGAGTATTATTCAAAGTAGATTTCAAATAATTGTTTTATTATTACTTCAAAATCTCAAAAGCAAATAGTATGAAAACAAGCATTGCAGAAAAATATTTTCATAATAAAGTCAATAAAGTCTCTTCTTATCTGATAATAATTTCGTAATAAAGTCAATAAAGTCTCTTCTTATCTGATAATAATTTCATAATAAATTCAATAAAGTCTCTTCTTATCTGATAATAATTTCATAATAAAGTCAATAAAGTCTCTTCTTATCTGATAATAATTTCATAATAAAGTCAATAAAGTCTCTTCTTATCTGATAATAATTTCGTAATAAAGTCAATAAAGTCTCTTCTTATCTGATAATAATTTCGTAATAAAGTCAATAAAGTCTCTTCTTATCTGATAATAATTTCGTAATAAAGTCAATAAAGTCTCTTCTTATCTGATAATAATTTCATAATAAAGTCAATAAAGTCTCTTCTTATCTGATAATAATTTCATAATAAAGTCAATAAAGTCTCTTCTTATCTGATAATAATTTCGTAATAAAGTCAATAAAGTCTCTTCTTATCTGATAATAATTTCGTAATAAAGTCAATAAAGTCTCTTCTTATCTGATAATAATTTCATAATAAAGTCAATAAAGTCTCTTCTTATCTGATAATAATTTCATAATAAAGTCAATAAAGTCTCTTCTTATCTGATAATAATTTCATAATAAAGTCAATAAAGTCTCTTCTTATCTGATAATAATTTCGTAATAAAGTCAATAAAGTCTCTTCTTATCTGATAATAATTTCATAATAAAGTCAATAAAGTCTCTTCTTATCTGATAATAATTTCGTAATAAAGTCAATAAAGTCTCTTCTTATCTGATAATAATTTCATAATAAAGTCAATAAAGTCTCTTCTTATCTGATAATAATTTCATAATAAAGTCAATAAAGTCTCTTCTTATCTGATAATAATTTCGTAATAAAGTCAATAAAGTCTCTTCTTATCTGATAATAATTTCATAATAAAGTCAATAAAGTCTCTTCTTATCTGATAATAATTTCGTAATAAAGTCAATAAAGTCTCTTCTTATCTGATAATAATTTCGTAATAAAGTCAATAAAGTCTCTTCTTATCTGATAATAATTTCTCTGTTGCTTGTTTTCTTATGATTTGCTTTTGTATTTTGAAAAATGCTAATGCCTATAGCATAACTATTTAAAAAATGTTTGTTGCTATGCTTTCATCAACTCTACCACGCTGTGCTTCGGTACTAGGGAGTGAGATATTGAATTCCATTGCACCAAAGGAAATATGCCGGCATTTATATCCATCTCTCAAAGTATGACGCGTTTTAGCTCAAAATGTTGTGTCTTCTTTCGAAAACTTACAGTTATTTCGTCCCTCTTAACCAATCGAAAAAGCTGCTAAATTTTGTAATTATGATAATTTTATTTATTTTATTTACCTATTATGCTTTGAATTTTATCAGGTTCTCTGTTCCTCCTCGTTGTTGATCTTTATGCTTATGAAGCAAATGTTAATACTTATCGAAAATCTGTTGGAAATTGGATTGATATCATTTTAGCCCAAGTTCCTGATGCTACAATTATTACAGTACCAAGTCATTTGGATTTATTTGAGAAAGAAGATCAAGAAATCATTATAGAACGCTGTGAGCATATACTTAAAAATGTCTGGAAAGATATTAAAGCAAGGGAAAAGGCCTTGGAAGCCAGTCAAAATGATAACTGTGCACATGATGAAAACAATGATTTCTTACCTTGTAGAAAGCTCTCTTCAGAAATCAACAAAAGTCATCTGAGTGCTGTTCTATGGTTCAAAGACAAGGTAAATTCAAAATGTACAAATAATACAACTATATCACAGGGGGCAATTCCATAATCTCGGAAATACGATTTGGAGATTGTTTTCGCTTTATATAAATAGTCACACTACTTTTTTTGAAAAATCAACATTCATTTTGAAGATTTTAATATGATCTATGGATTCATCTAATAGAATATGATTTATTTATTAAATTGAATCGCCAGTAGATGATTTTACACCCGTAACGGAAATACCCAGAGAAGGTCAAACTTCCAATCATAAAGTCACAATTGCAGAGCTCTGCGAATTCAGAGGGCAAAATAAAATCCAGGCATAACAATAGTAAGTATGCATAGATAGTCTTTACTATCATTTACATATTTAATTGAAAACATATTGAAAAAAAAATCTACAAGCAAGTAATGAGTGTAACGGAAATACTTGCATCGTGTAAAGAAAATTCTTTTCTGAATTGGTATTGTCACAGAAATGCTTGTTTCATTCGAATTTGACCATCAAATATCATATGGCACTAGTAAAAATCAGATGGCACAACTATTGGACATTGTTGTACTGTATTAGGATTCAGAGTGAAAGTGTTTCCAACAAGGTCAATTTATTATGTAACAAGCTTCCAGATATGCTTCAAAATGTGAATATTTGATCTTGCATGAGGTTACGCGCTTTTTGTTTTGCCGCATTCATTTCTTTTGATTGATGTGCTCACAGTTGAAGCATGGTTGAAGGCCGGCATGTATCGGATGTCATCTTAACATGAGAAATATTTTTGACCTCTCTTTGGTCATGTGATAGCTGACTCCCCACTACCAATGAAAACTTGAAAACCAGGTATAAGATACTGCTTTAGGATTTCAGTTGTGTTTGTTTATATTGTGCTCTATATGTAGTGATATTTCAATGCCTATTAAGGCTATTACCCAAGGTTGTAAACAAAGTATTACAGTACTCACAATTTGGCTGATCTTTCCAACGATTTGGATTGGTTTGGTAAGCGTCAGTTCTTGATTCTCTCTTGATCATTTCATTCACCATCAAAATATGATACCCATTGGACGTGTAAACACAGCCAACTCTGAGTTGATTGTTGAAAGATTTAAATCACAGGCCATCATATCCGAAGACTGGCTTGCTGTTCTACCTGAGTGACAGTAGGAGGAATAATCAGGAAAAATGGAAGAGAGAGGAAATGGTTATGCTAATATGGACGTTAGAATCTTATATGAATGTTCCGATCCCTGCAGAAAGCAGTTCATGATCGTTATATAGCCCAAATTTTCATTAAATGTCCATGAACTGTAGCAACTGTTCATGAACTGTCCATGAAGGTTCACAACATGTTCTTAAACAGTTAATGAAAATTGGGTCATTTACTGTTCATGAACTGTTCATGAATTCCTGGACTGTTTTTTACATGGGAATTCCTACACTTGGGATATTTTCCTACACTTGCTTGAAAAGTAACATTTTCCATTGAGTGTTGGGTTGCTTGTTTATTAAAGGCTAGACAAATTTTGAACATATTTATAGCGGTCTTCCAGACATGTTATAGCTGTCACCTTAATACAGCAGCCACCTGTTTATAGTGGTCATTCTTGGTATGTCTAAAATAGTATTTTCTATTAAATTAACGCTGTATATGAGGTCATCTGCATATAGCAGTCAATTTATATTACCCCGATAGCTGGCTGTTATATACATTATTCACTGTTTAAATATCAGTTGTTGTTATTAATCTCTATATTTCTTATAGGTGTACAAGTTTTCCGATTCTTCAAGCGACGACGCAATCAAAATGGTTCTAATTTCATCAAAGGGTGACCTTGAGGGTATTAATGAATTGAGAATTGAGATCATCGGAGTTCTAACAAATACAAAGTTGATGCCATTGGTCGGTCGAGAGGTCCCATCTATTTATACTGAATTAGAAGAATACTGTGTAAATCAAAAAAATATCACACCTGTCATAAAGTTGGAAGAGTTCATTGAAGAAGTACAACTGACATTTAAAATCAGCAGAGAGATTATTGTGTCTGCATTACATTATTTCGATACAACTGGCTCTGTGTTATACTTTAGCTATGGTAGTGAACTCGATCATTTTGTATTTTTGGACCCGGATTGGTTTATTGATGTTTTGAAGAGATTATTTTGTCATAATATGGAAAAGAAACTTGTTTTTAAAGATGTATATATTGATTTATTACATCTATCTGTTGACGAATTCAGACAATATACAGATGATCTTCTTGAAAATGCTAGACTTAGCACACAGCTTCTGAGGTATTTCACTAATCTTTCCCAGCATGTTAAAATTAATAATCTTTTAATATATAGACCATCTTAAATACCACTTATTATTTAAAATTTATTTATTTATTTTATTTGTTTAAATCAAATTCAGCCACCCCTGCTAATATCACAATCAGGATCTGAGAGAAGGTTTTAGTTTATCCAAACATTTTCACAACTCGAAAGCCACAACGAATCAAAAGAAGCAATAAATTACTTCAGATAATGCCAATACATATGGAATTACCATGGCATTGGCATTGTTCAAATTCTCTTAAAATTGAGAATGCCACAAAGACAGTAAAACCCAACTTAGATCACAAACAAAACATTGGGATCTAGCTTTGGAATCAGATGAGGTTTTTTAAAGTCAGAATATTGTAGAGAATGCCCAAGGGGATGCCCTTTGTTGTGACTGGAAACAACTCAAATGTAAACAGCAGCGATGGCATTTATGGAAACGTGATAGTAAAGGGACATAATGTACAGTTCTTAGTTGATACTGGGGCAAACGTAACATTGCTGCAGTGCTCTAAATTTGAAAAGATATGTGAATCTAGCGGAATTGTTGCCATGGCAACGTATGATCAAATGACCTTGGCTGATGGTAAATTGGCAAATTTATTTCTGTCTGTTGGGGTTATCAAATTAGCCATTCACACTGCCTGGGTTGCAGATATTGACACTGCTGGAATACTTAGCATTGATTTCCTGATAAAACATCAACTTGATTTGCGTTAGAAAGAAGACTGCCATCAATTAGAAGCATCTGGTATTGACAACGAAAGTGACAAAAATGTGTTGGAAATTAAAGGAAGCTGTGGACATGAGGAAACAGGAAGAATTGATGATGAACTATTCGTGTGGCTGTTTCAAAGACCATATAACCATTCCTGCTAGATTGGAGTTATTGGTACCAGCAGAGAGAAGAGAGCCTCAAGATATTGGACTTAGCCTCATTTCATTGAGACTTCTACTGGTTTGCTACTTTAGATTATGGTGTCATATTTTAGAAAATCGTTTCTCTTTTTGATCCTTTCCATAAAGTATCATTATTGAAGTACATATTGCAATCTATTGAATCGCTTTCAGTCTGAGTTTCAGAAACAGTTCTCCACCATATGTAAATTGTCCTAATTTCATTTTTGATTCAGCAATTGATTTAATTACAGTATCACATAAAATTATAGCTATAGACTCGATAAATACCTGGGGATGTGAAGCAAGCTAATTAAACCATTCACCTTAATAGTGCCATATATTTGGCCTAGGTGCTTGGTTGATATGAGGTGGTAATAGATACATGATGCAAAACACCAGATGTTCAAAAGCAGACCTGACACCCAACCAGCTCCAGTCACACAAGTCAGTGGAATTCCTAACCTCCTAATTATACTACCGTTCTCTTCATGGGACAAGTGTGGGAGGGAAAACCAGGAAATAGTGTTCTTGTAGAGCCTCAGAGTGACAAAGTCAGCAATCTAAACATTTAAGCATGGCATCTCACTAACTTCAAGCATTGTAACAAAAATGGCACAAGATATAACCAAACTTTCCTACCCGCAAGTGTTACTTTTTCTTGGAATGCCCTCAAGACGCACAGTATTATTTGTCTCATGATTGCTATAAATGAAAATAATCTCAAATTTCAAATGATTGTTTTCTTGTAGGTGTATTTGGCATGGCATTGAGTATATTACAGGCAATAATGATGTATTTCACTTTCTTATTGGAATTCTGTGCCGTTTCCACCTTATCATTAATCTTGGAAATGAGGAGGAATTGTTTGGTAGTTGTGCCTTCACATTACTTGTCCCTTGGTACTTAAAACCTGCAACTGATATTGAGATAAACAAACATTGGCCAATACAAAAAGAAGAAAATGTGGTAAGCTGCATTAATGTAGAAACAGCATTGGAAAGACATTGCACTGCGCCCAAGCAATGTCACTCATACAACTAAAGCCTAGTAAAAATTTCCTATCTGCTCTCACATTATTACTCACAGTATATTAATGGCAGTAATTTGACAACAGATCATGTGAGATTTATAATCGCCTGGCAAGACTTTCAAATCATTTGTAGTAAATGTAATGTAGACATTTATAGAAAATTTTTGTACAGGTTGTTAATGTTTATTAGTTTTTAATTTGAATTTTGGATATTTGAAAGAGCAAATTTCTGCACTAACCAGCACCACATCTCTGTATGATAGCTTGACTACTATGAATGACAAGTTAAAGGGGCAACATTGACCGGCTGCCGCTATGGGCTCAATTTGAATTAAGCTTAGCGTAAATTCAATGATCAATGTAAGTCATTGCTTCGGCATTGCTTCAAATTTAAAGTTTCAGCATGGTTTCAGACACTGAAACAATATGAAGGACAAACACACACGTGACTCTAAGCGCGTGGAGCCTACCAGTCATTTGCTGGGGAAACAAAAGAATCAAAAGACTGAGAAGCTCACATGATGCATTTTCTGAAAATACCGAGAACTGAGACTCGTAGAATGTAAATTGGATTTTTGAAAGGTTTACAATCAAATTTGACTAAATTGTTTAGCATATTTTATAGCTTTAATGAACAGTTCATGAACAGCCACCAAGAGTTCATGAGCACTACATGATGAACTGGTTCATGAATGTTGAATTGACTCAAAGTTTGAACTTTTGGGCAAAGTCACGTTCATGAATTCATAAATCTTTTTTGCAATGGAGATGCCCTGTGAGGAAGTAAGCTATAACATCTAGATGAATGAACCACTATCAACAGGTGTTATTTTTGATTAGTTAAATGGAATACTTTTGTATCTTACTCGAGTGGCCATTATAAACAGATGGTTGTTGTATAGAGGTGGTCGCTATTGTAAGTTTGAATTTACAAACTCATTTAAATGACAGAACCTTTCCATTGAAAATGAATGATGACATTTACAAAGGTTTATTGTATCCGTAACGCATATAGTTTCCTTATATTGCTATTATTTCATTTCAAAATGTTTCAAACAATAAGTGTTGATAATTCTATGAATCCATTTTCAGGCGGAGGTATTTTGCCAATTTGATTCAATTGTGTCCCCTCTTCCCATTGGTTCATTTGAAAGATTTGTTGCTGTTATTTATGGGTTATTTGATTGCTCAATTGCGTTTCAAGATAAATTCATAGGAATTCAAGAACATAGTAAAATTTATTGTGAAATGGAAAATTATGGTCGTTGTGGCAAATTTACATTTAAAGGAAGATGCGAAAATGACGATGTTGATAAATTATGGAGGACTCTTTTGCCAATATTCAAGGTATGTCATGTTTCAACTTTTTGAGTGATAATCTCATACAGTGAAATCTGTATCTAACAGACATATTTAAGATCTGGATAAATTGACAACTATTTAAATAGAAGTTCTTTATAAACAGAGTTGAATCATTTGTATATCATTGAACTGGCTGCTAAAGACGGGATGCGCTATTTTTTGGAGAAAAAACAAAGAAGTTATTCAATCAAATGTTTAGAACTTTCCAAAATACAGTAGCTGGAGTGTGACTAAAATTTGAAATTCAAAACACAACAACTTTTTTGTTTCTTCCCCAATAAAAAAAACAGACGGTAGAATCCAAGCAAATAGATCAAGGTACACTAGTTTCTGTTAGACAATGTTGCTCCAACTGAATTTTAATTTGGCGTTATTCAAAGAGCATCGCTTAAGTGTATACATCGTCTTTCAGAACATAACAGATATCGATAAAAGGTTTTTTCTATCCATACATGTCATCATTGAGATTCTAAATAGCGCGATTCTTCCCCCTTGAGATTCATCTTGAGTGTGGTACTTCCAAGATTTTCTAGTCCCACTATTGAATCAGTAGAGGAACAATATTTTTACATCAAGATAGTTTGACTACTTTTATATTTCTACACCAAGAACCACATGCTCTAATGCTCTTCCTATGACTTATTACGAACCGCTACTAAGTGTCAAAAGAATGCTATACTGTAACCCTTTTACCCATTCCATATTTTATAATTGCAATCGTATAGAAATTCAAGCCAAACATTTTGGATGCCTTTTACTGATAATTAATTATTACTTTACCTGAAACTTTCTGATTTTGTTTTCGTATTTGGAAATGATGTCAAAATAGCCTAAATATTACCTTTACAGCATATATTCAAACTCAGGACTAAAACATTAAGATTGTGCATCATGAAAATGACAACATTGTTGCCATTTGCGCTATTTTTGTAAACATTCTTTTTCTATAGATTGCTGAAAATTTCTTTGTTGGTCTTCCCGGTCTTGGATGCATGAAACGTCGATCGCTGTGTCCAAGTTGCATTTCAAACTCAATAAGTGACCCATACATGTTTATTATCCCAAGCTGGTTTACCCATACTCCAAAGAGAGACCACATAGCATGCCAGAAAGAACACAAACGAATTCCAATTAATTTATTATTCCCATCAAAAGGTAATATTATGCTTGATAAAGATTACATAAGTCAGGCTAGTATGGGTGTCCTTTGAGACAGGCTGTTTTTGTCTCCTGTTTAGAAGTTTTGGAAATTTTCCACATCCAGCCCGTTAAAAGTCATAGGGCTGGTCTCATGTTAAATATATGTGTGTATTTATTCTTGGCAGGACATACCATCTTAAAATAAAACAGGTTGCATATACGAAGGCAGGCAATGCAAATTTGCTCTTATATGAATACGAATTTAAAGATAAATTAGTTATTGTTAATTAATGCTAACAGATTAATAATTACGATAAGTTAGAAGAGTTATTTCGGGAATTTATATAGGCATTTTGAAATGTTGTACTTATTTCAAATTAAAGAGATTAAAGGGATATCAATTTGGCGAGCTTACGCAGTTGAAACAACATCCTGGGTTGACCTACCAAAGTCTCCTTTTACGGAGAAAATTCATCCTTACCCAGATGGGATCCCACCTGGGCGGGTTAGCCATATAAAGACACCACACTAGAACAATTGAAAACAGCAATGAATGTCGATCTCACTCAAATGCGCCAGCCTTCTACGTAGACACAGCTTCCTTGCAGTCTTCACTTCTCTATTTTTCGTATGTTTCATCTGTACACACACATCGCATAAGCAATTTTCAAATGTCTATCGCTGATATCCAGATTTCATACACATTTATTGGAGTTGTTGGAAAAAGCGTACTTCCATATAGGTGCTATATGGGGACTTGCCAGTTTAGGCATTATGCTGGCAATTTTGGGGTATTTTCACCTTTAAATCCTGTGGT
Source organism: Haliclystus octoradiatus (assembly GCA_916610825.1). Taxonomy (NCBI): domain Eukaryota; kingdom Metazoa; phylum Cnidaria; class Staurozoa; order Stauromedusae; family Haliclystidae; genus Haliclystus; species Haliclystus octoradiatus. The sequence continues at coordinate 12,624,863 of OU744450.1, forward strand.
GATCTTTCCAGTTTCCAGCTGTGAATCAGGAAACTTCCCTAGTTTGAGGTGCCCGAACGCCTGAGTTGTCAAAATTCCCGCAATCCCGCAAATCCTGCAATTTTTGGTGCTAGCAGGATTTTACCAGTGGTACACCCCCGTACAAAACGCATCGAATAATCCCTCTTCTCCAAGAAGCATTGCATCTCGAAGCTTCTTCCACAATCAACAGTTCAAAAAATGAAAATAATCTGTTATAAACAATGATGCTATAGCCCATCATTATTAGAGGTGCACCAATTACTCGGAAAATAATTGAAAGTTAATCGGCATTTTTTAACATTTTGTAATAATGTATAACTCCAGACTTCTGATCAGTAAAATTTTTATTATAATCATCGCATCCTTCATCAACATTTCAGTGTTATCCATTATTATATTTCAAATAGACTTAACTGAACTGTATAAATTGCTTCATAAATAGTACAATCAATAATTCAATAATATTCTGGAAAGCAGTTGTGAATAGGCAACTCTCTTCGTTGTAAAATTATTGTATTTTTGTTTCCTACGAAATTTGCATCGTAAAACGCCACCATTATGTTCTCACTCCATGATCACGTGATTTTGCATTGTTTTATCTGCTTCTTAGCCAATCACATTTACAGATCACAGCAAATATGCACATGTTTGAATCGTATTTCATTAGGACGGTGAAGATTTTCAACGATCGATGAAAAAGTTTGTAGTTGTTTTCTACGTTTGCGGCATACTTTTTCAGATTATTCTTTGGATCTTATCAAACATAATAACTTGAATCTATTACAAATATGTTTAATATATTTGTTTGTGAACTTTTCTACTTTTAAATTAATTTTGAAAGTGCTAAACATAATCGAAATATAAGGAACAAATGGAGAAATGTCTCTGTTTTAATTTTATAATCTTCAAATAACAATATTCAAAGTGCAAGCTATTCGACACCATTAAGCAAAATCTAATTATATTGATTATATGATTATTGGATAAATTGAGTTGAAGCCTAGTGACTACGGTTGAAATTAGCTATACAAACAATTTTTAATGGAAAATAATCAGTTTGCCGATAAATCAATCGAGTATTAAAATTTTATCGGTTAATATTGATCGATATTCGGCAAATTTATTAATCGGTGCACTTCTAGTCATTATTAAGAAGAATCCTACTAAAATACACAATAGAAATACATAATTTCCTAGTCGTTCCTAATAACGTGCTTGGTCTACGATGTGGATTTATTTAGACAATAAAGAACGATTTAATGTTTTATTTTATTTTGATAGATGTGATTCACGAATTCGAGATAGAAAATGATATTGAAAATGCAACTTCATTTATTTCAAATGGTGAGTTTTAGCATGCCAGGAAGAATCCATTGTTTAAGGGAGCACCATTTTTAGGGAGTTTCAGATGCGCTTCTAACTTCATGGCGACGACGAAGATGATCTTGTGACTAAATTTTGATATTCTCTGTTTGTCGTCTGTTCTTCGCATTTCAGATTAGTAAGGCCTGGATTATACAGCGCGCTTTCGAGCGTGCCGTGCTTTCGAGCGCGCTTTCATTAGAAGGCGCGCGCTTTTGAAAATGTCTAGTTATACAGCGAGCCGTCCTCAAAAGTTGTGTAAAAACTTCCTTTGAATTACATGATGACGTGTAAGGAAATATCTCACAAGACTTTTGATTGACAAGTATACGCTTTACGTGAAATAAATTTATTGCTTCAAAAAGTGATTTTTATCACAATTCGCCATCAAATAGTTGTGAGTAATGATAGTTTTTTAACCTACCATGGTCCTACAAATACAAGACAGTGGCTTATATCTAATCTGCAGAGCATATATATATAACCTTGTCTAATTAATACTATTTGAAAGTTTTCTCCTCTTCAATTGAGAAGTACAGATGCTCTGAGTAGTTTCCCTATTATTATTTTGTGGATTTCGATTATAATTCGAAAGAAAATCAATGTTTATTCATCTGTTTATTTGCAAAACGGAACAGTATCTAGGCAACGGCCGAGAAAAAGAGGCTAGACATTTCTTTCTCGACATCAACCCCCGGTTTTTACCAAATATGGTAAGAGGAATCCCTGGAATGTCGAAATGAAAGTTCGCCTTCAAGTGAAAGCACGCTCTTCCTATGCGAGCTTTCGATTTGGAGCGCGCCGTGCTAATGACAGCGAGCCGTGTCAAGTTAGACGGGCGCGCCGGCAGCGAGCCAACTTTCAATTTACTGTAAACGAAAGCACGGCACGCTCGAAAGCGCGCTGTATAATCCAGGCCTAAGACCATTCAAGACGCCGATAAATGTCAACAATGCGAAAAGTGTAACAAAAATAATCAAGGAAACAAAACTTACAAACGAAACTTTGATGATGTATTTATATCTCAAATACTTATTTCAACTTTCACAAACATGAAGAATTGAGTAACACATCTTCAAGAATTGAGTCTTCAAAACGGTGCACAGTGCAGTAAATATGAATACTAGCCTGCGTGCAGACAGACTTTTCTTTCGTATAGTCGGTCTGCGTATTGGCGCCGAGTATCGCGCACTAAATGTTTGCACTGAATTCAAATTAAATCAAATACTTACTTAATGTGGTTTCCTGTTATTACTCAATTTCCTTTATTTTAAGATATTTGCCAATTGTTCATATTTTATTAACCAATCACAACCTACTGCCAAAAAAGTGGCAGTGGAAAGAACAATCAGCACGCTAAATTTGGCGCTAGTATGCAGGCGGACAATACGAAGAAGAAGTCTGTCTGCACGCAGGCTATATGAATACAAATACGGCAAAAGTGTGTGGTAACCCTTTTCTAAAATGAAACAATTATCAGAGTCAAGTTTGCATATATTGCGGAATGTTTTTACTTACAAAATATCTTTGGATCAAATTCAAACTTCGAAACGTTGTTATTTTAAATAGAGATAGCTTTGTTGATATTATTTCTATAGTAGTACATTGCAGTTTCCTATTCTCCTTCAGCTTTGATCATCTGACAAAATTTTATCGTCAATTTTGACGGAGACTTTGAAAAGATGTTTACCCTATCAAATTGCAGAATTACGTTCGATTACGGTGTCATATTTTGGAACTATTGTTTAGCAATATGCTCTTAATTCTCAATATAGTAAGATCTTTGTCATTTTACTTGGATAGACATAATTCCTACTGTGTAGAACGCACGCACCCCCAACATAAAAAGTCAAAGCTCGAATAAAAAGATAATTTATATCAATTCTAAGATGAAACCATTTTATAACCTCTTTCGGACCTTTTGAAATGCATTCTAACTGATTTCTCGGTTTGTTGACGTTTTAATTTCAGATAAAATTGGTTCTATTCTAAATGAAGATTTTAATTTGTGGGAGAGGACGACACCTGTGAAAAACTTTGTTTATTTCGTGAACTTAATGAACCCCCTGAAGTGTCCATAGATAGTTCATGAACAGCTTATGAACTTTTACTAACTCGTATGAACAGTTTATGAAACGTCCATGTACGTAAAACGACCCAATTTTCATTAACTGTTTTTAATTGGGCAGGCTTGATTCTATTTGATGAGTATCAAAACTTTATTCTAACGTTGTATTGAACTCTATTTAACTTCAGATAAAATTGATTCGATTCTTATTGAAGATATTTCACAATTGATTGGTGCCAGACCACAGTCGTTTGGACGTTGCCTTGGTTTGCCTCATCACAAGATAGAAATAATATGTTATGATAATAGATATCAAGTAACTGAACAAAATGTTGGAATGATGACTTCATGGATTCATCAAGTGGGCCATTTTGCAACTGTTCGTGAATTATACAAATGCATTATTCGTATGAAACCGAAACCAAAAGATGCACTGAACGTTATTCGGAATTATCAACCAAGTTGAAGGTTTACCCTTGTAGATTTAGAACGCTTGTTATTGGAGTATTTTCTATCGGAGCAATAGAGGACAGCAGTTAATCAACTTTCGCCTTATAATTAGGTTTTTAAATCATTTTTTAAATACTTTGAAATATATCTTTATAACGAAAATGTTATATATTTTTATAATGAAAATTTGGATATTTTTATAATGAAAATGCTATATATATTATTAGAACATAACAAGGATCTGCCACGATTTATTCATGCAATTTGATTAGTTAACGCCAATAACGCCATTTCCTCACAGCCGAGCTTGACCCCGTCGACTACAAGAATTTTATGAAATATCAAACAGCTGATAATTATTTAAGCATGGCATTAACTAACAAATAATTAAAAGTAAGAAGCAAATACTTCATTGAGATAGTAACTGTCTGTGCAGTGTAATCATTATACTATAAAGAGACATCCATTGAATTGAACGGCTCTCCATAGTTGGTCATCTATATTTACATCTTCTGATGATTGGTTTTGAATAGATAATAAATTAATAATCTTACATAATGTATCTGTTTGAATAGACATTCTCGACGAATAATTGCATGAGCCTTACTATGAATTACTCAACACCAATCTTGTCTATAATTGGGAATCAAAATGAGTAAAGTTATACTCATCATAATATAATTACTGCTTTAGAAGTTCATTTGCTCAGATGATGATTCTTTCCTTCTAACAATCTGCATGTATGGACGGGCCATGTCTGAACTTCTACGTACACGTAATTTCAGATGGTTATCTTCTTTAGAAATTTCCAATTTCGATATTGGCGTTATTGCTGATGATTGTGACATTAAGTATATTATAGAATGTGATGAAGAGTATCCTCTGCATCTTCATAATCTGCTCGTGGGGAATCCTTTAGCTCCCGAAAATATGGTAATTTCACCAGCTATATTATCTTTCGTGCCATTACCATGCTATGGAGCAATAGAGTGGATCTATTGCTTCTAGAATATCTGTTATGAAACTGGGCCTGGATCTAAAAGATAACTCTTCTCTGTACATCCACCCTTTGGTCCCCTTCTCCCCGTCTAATTTTTGTTCGGATGGTTTTTTCCTGCGTTTTGAAGTTTTTCTTATCTTCTAAGCACTTCCGCCTTGGCGTCCGCTCAACCAAGTTTGTCCATTGTTTGTTGGTGAAATAGGAGGAGGTTATAGCTGGCAACTTGGATCGCAACGGACGGCCAAACAAAATATGGCAGGACTGAGACCGCCGGTAGCTGGAGCATTGTGGTATTCAATTTCCAGAGCCTTTCGGGATTACTTTTGCCATAGTCGCTTTGATCGTTTTCACTGCTGCTTCCGCGTGGACTTTTGCTTGAGGGTGGTAGGGAGATGATGGGTCTGAACGGTGTATAGCCCGTCCAAAGTGCGCTCTCAACCTTGATGAGCAGCATGAAGGTCAGTCAACACTTCATGCAACAATTTTGGACTGACTAAGTGAGTGTCGATGGGCAAACTGCTCCCAATCCTAACGTGGCAAACATTTCCATGTCCATTTCTTCTTCAAAATCGTTCTGCTTTGGCTGGTTCAACAGGGCTGCTAGGTGAGCAGTCAACTACAATGTGCTCTGTCCCAGGGTGACCACCCAAACAGCTGTCAGCGTGAAACTCCCTAGCTTTTCTTTCAGGCGAGTTATTCTAGCTGTTTCAATCATATATCTAAATGACCTGTGGTTCAATTTGGACTCTCTAATGATCTATGATCAACCAGCAGTTGAAACCATTGTCCATCAGAAACAGCTTTCACTTTTTGGTTGCCCATGTCACTCCCAATAACTCAACCTCTGTCACAGATTATCTAGAATCTGTTGGTGTGAGGAATCTTCAGCTGCATTGCAAAACGCGCCATGTTTGGTCTTGTGCAGTTGCCATAGGGCGAAGCCTAGGTCTTTCGATTGAGCAGCATCCGTCTCGAGCCGCAGGCTTACGAGGGCTAGTTAGCTCTTGGAGGATCGATCGAAATGCAGTTTGTTGGTGGCCTTCCCCGACAAAGTCACTCTTGTTTGATAGCAGGGCTCAAAGTGGTTGCAATATGCCCAGAACGTTCTGCAGTGAATGCCTCACGTTGATGAACTAATCCACAGAACGATGGATATGAAAGGGGTTTTGTTGCCTTCAACTCAAATGATGAACCATTGACATCGGAGGCTCCACCTGGTATGCCCACCTTGGGCCATTTTAATGGTAGTAGACACAATGCAATGCATCCATCCTTACTCAGGAGAGGATTATTGCAATCCGTGGCTGCACAAGCAACTGTTTCATATGAAAATTTTCCCCGTTTCAAGGGAACATGTGTTACTCTGTAGCTCACCAAAGCAGTACTGTCTGGCTCCCATCAATTTCGAACAGTCTTCCTTGATCAACAATGTTCCTGCACCTGGTAAAGATTCAGAGGCTTCTCCGCTCATAGCATCAAAAGATGCTCCTGGATCTGGGAGCCTTTCAAACTCATCACTTCCCCATAACCGTGATGTGTGAGAGAGTATATTTTCTTTCTTTCTGATTTGACGGTCCCAATGGTGATTGGATTGGCTACTATGATACAATTGGCCTTCTCCGTGGGTTTCAAACTTGATGGTCAATACCGCCTATAATGGCCAATTTCGTTGCAATTGATTTATGATACATTCTTGGCAGAACAAGTGCTAGCATTAAGATGTGAGGTCTAACATTTGGAACAATTTTCTGACTCGCTTTTTGGGGGTGATTTGACGCCAGTAGGCTTACCTTATCTGTAGCATGACTTAAATTGTCCTTCGTTGGAGTTGATTACATTTATGTTAGTTGTCGCAAAAGATCCTAAATGATCTTGGAAATGATGAAATAAAGTTTGGTGGTCTAGTAGTGGATTGCGATTTCTCCGTAGGTAGGCATGAATATTATCAGGTATTTCATTTTTTTCATCTGTATCTTCTTCAAGGCCTAATTGGTTTTTATCCTGAAGTGGAAGCCAATTCTCATTAAGACCACCTACGAATGATCTGTGTTCTACCAAAAATGGAACAGTCCTCCTGAATGAGGTGGGATAAGTCTGTGTATCCTTTAAAACTTTGAAGATTGCTGTGGTTTCGTCTGGGGGCGTTTTCAGGAGTGGGAGGGTAATCGTCTTAGCTGAACCATGATGGATCATCTGATTCATTTGTAAACTATTTCTAGTTTCAATTGGTCCTGGATTAGGTAGTCATGCATTGGGTATTCATTGAGAGGGTTTGACCAAATAATTGAGGGCCTTTTGCTGATTTGTAATGGATGCAGATTGTTGTTAAGCAGCAAGTTGACGAACTAACATATGTCACCGGTCTTATCTACATCGACATTATGCATGTGCTTGTTGTACGTTTGGAGAGTTCTCTTGATGGAATTTAAAATGGATTCAGGAGTCTTTGATTCATGAAAAAGGATTGCAAACAGATTTTGAGTGTAAACAGATGAAGATCTGAGATTTTTCTTAAAAAGCCGCTTATCCTACTTTCTTCTACTTGTGTCTCTTCTCTTTCTTAGCTAGGCTTGAATGAATCCGTTTTGGGACTGCTGATGCCATGCTGATCATCTAGTTTAGATATATCTAGATTTGGAGGATATAATATATTACTTTCTTACCGATTTATAAACGTGCTTTTTGCACCTGAGTTTGATACATGCTTTTAATAAAAAATTTCTGTAGTCTGATGTCACACCCTAAATAGAAGATGTGTCATCTTTGTATCAAAACCACATTCTTGAGTGCTATTTATGCTCAAAAGTCACATGATTCTATTGTTCTCAATAGCATACATACATTCCTAGAATTCTTGATGCCCTGATTGGTTGGCCACGCCCCGTTTGCATACCCTAACTACACTGGGCTTCGAACCCCTTTTCTAAAAATTCAATTCGGCATTTGAAAACTCAAAGTACTAAAGTCGGTAATAAATTTGGTGTCTTCGAAAAAGCATTGACAATCGTCAGAAGGATATCAGCAATGTATGTGCTAGGTCTAACATAGAAATAAAAATGATGCAATATCTTGTTTGTAAAACCAATAACATTTAGATCTTTAGGAATAATTGAAGGCTGCAAACGACCCTTGCATATAATTAAGAGGACCTATATAGTGAAGTAAGAAATATGAATATTGCAGTAGAAAACATGTTTTTCAAATTAATTTAATTTTATGTTTTATCTACAGAGCATACAAAGTTTTATATAGTACAATCACAGAGATTGTTTGTTCTTGTACATATTGAAATGTTATACTGTTCATCATAAATCATGCTTCGAATTGTTGTTAACATTTACTTTGTATGTCTTGTACATACAAATGCCTTTTTCTCTCATTCTGTCGTCTAACTCATCCAGAACTACTCCCCTTCACATGAATGTCGTCGTCATACTTTCGTTCAGTGTTAAGATGGTGATGGCTGAAACAGCATCAATCGAAGCAGATTGAAGATCTAAACATGCAATATGAGGCTAACATGAAAAAAGTGTCATACCCTACTAATTCTCATTAAATAAGGAATTATTGCCAATGTCAAATGGTACGGCAAATCTACAACCTGTGTGGTAGTATGGTCCCATAGAAAAAATCAATCATATGGACACTTTGACTAGAAGATAGTTATTGGAAATAGTTCAGGATTATTCAACATGATATTCTGAAGGAATTAGAGTCAAAAAATATCTTACAATGTGCACCGGAACTAGTTCCAGGCTCTTTTTATTTGTATCTGAGTTTTAACAATAAGAGCCTGGAACTAGTTTCAGTGCACATTTTAAGATATTTTTGACTCTAGTTTGTTCAGAATATCAGAATATCAAATTTTGCCCATGGTGTTCTATTGGATAATATTCTGGGGTAAACCAACCAGCATAGAGTATTTCGAATAGTATATAACAGTTGCATTCTACTGAACTCCAATATGTTACCTGATTCATTGATACGTTTGCTTGCAGTAATATCTTCATCATGTGACTTTACAATACCATTGGAGTAATTTGGCGATGGCATAATCCCCTGGACACGTTGCCCCAATGAATCGACACCGTCGTCGTTATTCAATGAGCTATAACCATTGGTATTGGACGTAGTCTTCATCTGGACCTCATCTAAAGATATGCAAATGAAACAGATGGTTTAAAATTGAATATAAACACTAACTCACAAAATCGCATATGAATCCAGCTATTTCCTGATATTACATTGATTAAACCCTGTTGGACATCAGAAATTTAATGCTCCATCCATTTAATTTACCAGTGTGTTTACGTTTCTGTTTCATAAAATTTAATACCATGCATAGTTATAAATGTATTACCTGATTCAATCATATTGTCAATGACATTTGTACTTTCTTCATTGATGAAACCGTTTCCGTTAGAATTCGGAGCAAAATCCTCTGCAATAGAACTGCAACCTGTATCAATGGAAGAGTTCAACTGAATTAGTTACATAAAACAATGTCAAAACCTATATTAACGTCTCTGGTCAATTCGAATTACCTAATTCTTTATTGTTTGAATTTTCATTAGCTTCAACTTCATCATCTTGATTACTTGTGAATGATACCTTCGATGGTAGACGATCAACTACTGATTCCATACCTCTACCGTCAATGATGCCTTCCCGAGTGCCTTTCAATACAATTGAGCTGATGACATTTGTTGTTTCATCTGAACCGAAGCAACAGCCTTTAATGAAAGCAAGTTGTGAGTAAAAAGAACACCATACACCATATATTAAATCAACGTACGCATCAGAGGCAACACAATCGAGGAATGATAGTACAATACACTCAAATATAATAGTATCACAATGTAAATACCTGAGTCATTGATATTTTCATATTTGTTGGTGTAACAGCCTCGTTCAAGAATTTTAGTGTTGTCATTGTGATTAGAAGATGCCTCGTCAAATTCAGAACGTTCACATCCTAAAAGGATAGACCATCAATCAACGTGCTATAGAAATTACATTACAATGTAACTTACACATGACAATAAATGTATTCCGTAGTTTAAAATAGTACCTACCTGATTCTATTATATTTCCAGTGTTGTCATCACGATCCTCTGTAGGCCAATCAGTAGGCTCTATTGGATCAAAGCCATCGACATTTGCTTTTTTAACCAGGGCATTATATTTTCTTCTGATCATTTCTGATCAAGAAATTTTAAGTTGAATAGGAAAGGAAAATATTTGAATATTACTGTGCACGACAACTAGTTTTTAATCTTCCTGGAAAAATTCACTATTTGTGCTCGGCTTCTATATGATTTTTATGAAGAATAAATTCTAGCAATAATATAAGATAGTAAGAACTAGCCATTAATATATTATCTTGACTATAGTAAATAAGCAAGAAATGATGATGCCCTTTTATGGCTTATGATCGCCTTTAGATGATAGGGGTGATTTATATGACCCATATACGACAATAATTTTAATAATCGCGAATATGAATTTCGAAACACACTTGAAGCAGTTTGTTGTAAGTACGAAGTTTGGGAAGAGAATTTTTAATTGGACGGTTATTAAGTTCGCGTGAATGATAAAGCAAGAACGAGTTGCACTATTCGTCTGGTCATTTCTTGTTTTAAATAGATCGAATGCGAACTTCACGATCTCTGACTGATTCCCTTGGGTAGAGTTTAACATCAGTTGAAAGCTGTAAAATCCAAATAGTTTCACTAAAGAGTGCCACGATTGCAAAATTAATTTAACTACCACTGGACGTATATTATCTAGAATAGAAGTAATTGCACAAAAGAGGGGAGTGAAGAAAGTTAAGAAATATCTACAGGTATTAATACAAGAAGAAAGATTTGAATGAAAAACATTCAAAATACCACGCGTTGACTGTCTCTACAAAGTATCAGTTTTATCAGAACATTTCATTGATTCAAAAACATTTGCAAACTTTTTAGAGAAAATTAGATGATGTTGACCTTTCTCTTTTTTGTATATAATTACATAAAATAGTATTAGCAATACATGCTAACTATATAAAGAAAGTCAATCTTAATTATATTATATTTAGCTAATTCTCGTATTTGTTATAAATGTTTTTGTTGTTCAAGGCTGTTTTTAAATGGAGCCTGAAGTTGTTTTAGACTCCCTGTTTTAATGTATCGTGTATTATTTTCAATGTGCAAATTGATATTCTACATTTAAAACACTTCAAATTTTGAAATCACAACAAAATCGAACTAATTAAAATATTCTCTCTTTCGCGTTAGCCTCTTCTTGTCGTTTCCATGAAAATCGAATAGCAATAACTTATGACGTCATAATGCTAGCGCTATCAAATTGTTCAAGAGTTTACGGCGAATAAGTAGTTTTCGCTATATTTCGAAACGGATAGTTATTATTTTGCGAACGCAAAGTAGATAGTTATAGATATTTATCATATTTTAAACTATGGAAGAGAGATTGGTATTGCCACTAATTGAAGGGAAGCCACATCTTGGTAAAGGAAGTGTTAATTTAAATGAAGTTCCATTACCGGCTCCACCTCTCAAGCCAAGACCTTTAATTCCAAATAGACTCAAATGGTTTATTAAAGATACAAAAAATGGTCCGTTGAAAGATAATTGCAACAGTCAACGGTCATGTATTCCACGGCTATCGTCGAATGCTTTGCGACGTCGCAGAGTTATTTGCAAAAGCAAAGAAAATGATAGCACAAATTTACCAATGCCTGGAAACAGATTTAATATTATGTCCCAACGCCATACAAAGATACCACGCATGTTGAAGGTTGAAAAAGAAATCGTTTTTCCAGTACTAAAATCAAAACCTCTTGATAAATCATTGGGTTCTTCTAAAGTACCACGCATGTCAGATACAACTGATAAACAAAAACCATTAATTAAGGCACTAAAGCCATCACCACCTCTCGACAAAAGACCACTTCGCTTACGCAAAATTTTCAAGGAAGAGCCTGCGAGAATGCGAGGATCTACATGCGTGGGCGATAAAGTTTCGAGAAAGACTGTTCCTTCCAAATGTATTAACACCACTCAGAGAAATAAAGACAATTTATGTGAAATTCCCGCAGTGGTCACTGAGAAACTATTACCTCCAAGTGCTGATAAAATACAGCGTGTTAAATTGTTACTGCCGACAGATCATTCTAGATTGCTTGCATATTCTCATAATTTCAACGCCATTCAATTTCGTGCTGGAGTCAAAGAAAGAACAAAGATACCAGTATACAAGGGAAACATTCATTACGAGGAACCAACACCACTGAAATGCCGTCCAAAGAAAAAGCAAGCCAAACCAATTCATCCATGGAGCACCAAAGAAAATGTTGTTATTCGGTTAAAAAAACGCATTTTTAATTATCAGAAGCGTATCCTACACAGTGATAATAGGGCAAAGAGATATCGACGAAGGCTGATTGATATACATAAAAAATGCAAAAAATACGATTATTTGGTTGCAAACATTGAAGAGCAGGTAATGAATCATGGTTTAACAGAAGAACAATGCAACGATATGATTGACAGCCTTATCAATTGCAAAAAAATGATGAATCAGCTAGACATTGAAAATCTAGCCAAGCAGAAAATAAACAGTGACTATTTTGAAATGGTTGCTTCTGATCGCCTGGCTTCAGTTGACTTCAATGAAGGTCCCCTTGGTCAATTTCTCATCAAAAAAGATAACTCCAAATGGAATGATAAGATTCATCAACTGTGCGAGCCCTCCTATATTCTAGGTCGTGACGCCCAATACGACGACGCTGATAGAATGCTACATCTACCTATCAATCTATGTTCATCGCATGCGCTGATCAGACGTATGGAGAATGACATCATCGACATCAGTGATAAATATGAAACCATGAAAGCAGCCTTCGAAGCCAGAGAAAGTGACACAGAACTTCAATTTAAGAAGAAAGATAAGATAATAATGATCGCTCATAGAAAAACACGTGAGAACAGACAAGAATTGAGAATGATCAGAAGAAAATATAATGCCCTGGTTAAAAAAGCAAATGTCGATGGCTTTGATCCAATAGAGCCTACTGATTGGCCTACAGAGGATCGTGATGACAACACTGGAAATATAATAGAATCAGGTAGGTACTATTTTAAACTACGGAATACATTTATTGTCATGTGTAAGTTACATTGTAATGTAATTTCTATAGCACGTTGATTGATGGTCTATCCTTTTAGGATGTGAACGTTCTGAATTTGACGAGGCATCTTCTAATCACAATGACAACACTAAAATTCTTGAACGAGGCTGTTACACCAACAAATATGAAAATATCAATGACTCAGGTATTTACATTGTGATACTATTATATTTGAGTGTATTGTACTATCATTCCTCGATTGTGTTGCCTCTGATGCGTACGTTGATTTAATATATGGTGTATGGTGTTCTTTTTACTCACAACTTGCTTTCATTAAAGGCTGTTGCTTCGGTTCAGATGAAACAACAAATGTCATCAGCTCAATTGTATTGAAAGGCACTCGGGAAGGCATCATTGACGGTAGAGGTATGGAATCAGTAGTTGATCGTCTACCATCGAAGGTATCATTCTCAAGTAATCAAGATGATGAAATTGAAGCTAATGAAAATTCAAACAATAAAGAATTAGGTAATTCGAATTGACCAGAGACGTTAATATAGGTTTTGACATTGTTTTATGTAACTCATTCAGTTGAACTCTTCCATTGATACAGGTTGCAGTTCTATTGCAAAGGATTTTGCTCCGAATTCTAACGGAAACGGTTTCATCAATGAAGAAAGTACAAATGTCATTGACAATATGATTGAATCAGGTAATACATTTATAACTATGCATGGTATTAAATTTTATGAAACAGAAACGTAAACACACTGGTAAATTAAATGGATGGAGATTAAATTTCTGATGTCCAACAGGGTTTAATCAATGTAATATCAGGAAATAGCTGGATTCATATGCGATTTTGTGAGTTAGTGTTTATATTCAATTTTAAACCATCTGTTTCATTTGCCAATCTTTAGATGAGGATTCGATGGAGACTACGTCCAATACCAATGGTTATAGCTCATTGAATAACGACGACGGTGTCGATTCATTGGGGCAACGTGTCCAGGGGATTATGCCATCTCCAAATGACTCCAATGGTATTGTAAAGTCACATGAGGAAGTTATAAAGGCAAATGAACGTATCAGTGAATCAGGTAATATATAGGTGTGCGTTACGATTGGCTTAAATGCATCAAATTGACTGTTGCATCTTGCGGTGTCAAATTTGAAAATGAATGCCACAAGTATAGTGTGCGTCTCGCATCATATTCAAAGACAGAGCACGAAGGCCGCCGGTCAATTTTATGCCTTTCAACTACAGCTGACTATTTTTGATAGAACATGATTGGCAAAATTTGATTGACATGATTGATAATTGAAATGCTAATTGTCGTTAAAGAAGTGAAGGTTAATGTAATTAGTTTTGCTTGTTCTTTACAGTCAATTTCTACTATAACAATTCAATTTACAATTTTAACCATCAATTATACAGATTTCAAAATCATTTATATCGACATTGCACACCATTCGACATTGATTGGCACTTGTTCAAGATACAATAAGTGTATCTTGTCTCATGTCTGTTTTCTGTTTTCTGTTTAGATCTTCAATATGATTCGATTGAAACTGTTTCAGCCATCACCGTCAACAGCGAACAAATGTATGACGTCAACCATGTGGAGGGGTGTGGTCGTTCATCATCAGTCATAAGTAGTCTCGATGATGGGTTACTGTAATCCATGACAGAAGAAAAGGACTTTTGTAAATAAAATCAAAGTAGATGTCGAGGCAATTCAGAGTTGAAGTTTCGATGAACAATATTGTATTTCCATACGTATGGAGGAAATAAATTGTTTTTACAATGTATATTTAAACTTATGGTAATGTAGATTAAAACTAGAAATTTAATTAAATTTGAAATAATCTTTGCTAGTTTCAATCTCTATATTTCTTACCTGTAATACAGCTTTAATTTTTCATTCTCGAACATTGCTAAAAATTACTAAAGATTTCTATACGAAGCGGGAAGCTGTAAAAAATATTAGCAACCCGTCTGAGATGAGTCACAAGACATTGCTAGCTCCTGGAGTTGTTGTTTGCTTATTATGTGAAATTATTGGTCAAATTTGTCATAAAGCCCATGGAATGTTGCTATGGTAGTTCCACAGTTAACTTTAGAGATTAAACCCATTTGTGGGTGATTGCACTGTATGAATTAGACGTGGTAAATTAATGTAAATTAGTTCGATGGTTGCACTGGTTAGTTTTGACCCCATAAAGACAGGCGTATCCGTAGGCGTGGCAATTATTATATAACTTTTTGTCATTGTCCGTATTTTAGCCAATACTGTATACAGTATAAAATGAATAGTTCAATCCAAGACTATAGTTGTTGTAAAACAATGTCCGAGATAACTGGATGCTCGTTTCAATTCTTCCTGCTGCACGAAATAATTAAGCATAGTTAAACTAAAAATTGTGATACTTGTTGTGATAAATGTAGTCGATAAGTAAGAACTATACCTCAATAACTTGAAATAGGTACAAATTTCTCGGTGAACAGAACTCACCAAAGAACTACTATACCTAGCTTTATCTCCTTTAAAAATCAACATTGTTTTATTTAATGCTAGAAGGAACAAGGAAACATTCTTTATTTTTCTGATTTCAAATCACAATTTGTAGCTATAGATTACCTTACGTTGTCATTCGTTGAATTTTTTGTTAATCTCAGATTTGTTAACGTTCATGTTTTTAAGCAGGCGTTGATCGTAAATTTTATAATTCTGTCTCCAAATATGGTTGAATAAGTCCTACTCTGGTGTGCAGGTGCGCTTTATAGCCGCAGCGTGTTCATATTTTGGAAATAAGGTTTGGTTTTGTTTCTCGATCATTTGTTGTTGTCAAACAGAAGTTCTATTCAATAGTTTAACATAAATATCCACTGATGTTATTGACGCACATAGGAGAAATTCTGGTATTTTTTATATACATGAAAATATAATTATAAAAGAGTTTTATTCATCTGAAAGTCATATTGTCCATTTTATTATGTCGTAAAGATGCTCTATGAATTATTTTGAAAGTTACCTGTATGACATATTCTCTAATATAAACAACTGTTCTAAACTATCTCGCAGAAATAGTAGTTTATCTGATCGAAAAGATAGCGAAACTGCTCGACCTTTTCTGATTATAGAATGTGCTAGCATTTCACGTCTAAAGTTCAACGAGTGCAAGACATCAGAGATTGTGATGTATTTTCAATCTTGAATCAGAGATACGAACAATATTAATCAAACCTATTTGTTGATCTTTCTGTATTCATTGAACCTTGAATATTCATAGCTTGAAAGTGGAATCACTATTATAACAGAGAGGATATTCCAACCGAGTACGTTGAAAGAGTTACAGAGTATATATTCAGCGGTGTATGTATATAATCAAATCACATGCGACTCAAACTGATGCAAATGTTAGAACGAACGACAAACTTGCATTAAACTTCAACATCAATAATGACAACTAATATGGATAAAGTTAAGAGTTACAGCAAGACTTGTAATTTACCAAAGCAAAACAGGTAGAATATACATACATCATTTATCAAACATATATACAGTAAGCCTACAAATAAAGTAAAAGTAGCTTTGCTATCTCTATCACCGTTTGTTTGAAGGCATACATAAATATAGCTTGCTTTTCGACTATATCTTTTATTTTTATTTCCTATTTTTGTAATATGCTTGAACCAAAGTGCAATATTTATTTTATGGAAGCGATAAAACAATCTTGTTTGATATTCGCGCGTTGGTGGAAAGCCGTGGTTTTCAATGTAGCAAGGTTGACCAAGGTTTTAAGAAAATCATTATTCTAAGCAAATGAAACCATAAATTCAGTGGCATTTATTTAGATCGGAGCACACGTAACATGCAATGTTTACGCTTTATAGAACCATTCTTTTTAAACCTTTTTGTTATCCGCCTTTGACCCTTAAATAGTTTTTTTTATAGAAGTTGTTTACAGATACAGTAAGAATAAGATGTTTTTTTATTCAACTTTGAAATATTTAATCATTTGGATACTTCTAACAAATGATTAAAATCGTTTCAAGCGTTCCCCGGTACATTAATTTTTCATCTCGGCTTCAATAATTCGAGAATGACAGTAAAATAAATTTCTAAGCATAAATTTTGACTTTGTAAAGTTCCGTCAGTTCTTGTTAATATAAAAAACTAGATTTTGACATGCTGTCATAACAAACAATCAATCTGTTTCTCATTGAGTTATGGAATTAATCGAATGACTTTAATATATATTGGTGTTGTCCTGTATAGTATGATTGCGATTAAACGAATTATTAATGAAGCGTAGAGAGATTAACCTCCAAGTAATTAATTCCAGATATTTACAATATATAGAGAGACATACTGTAGACAATGATGTTTTTATTCATAAAATAACATCAAACAACTCATACATATGTGACATGAAATTGAAGTTTATCTTTTGAGAAATTTCACCGATGAGATAATCCTTTTAGGTGTACAAAGTAAAGGCTGGACGCATTGTGATTCCCGGCACAGTGTTTCAGCGAGGAAGGAAATCGATCAACCTTTTCGAATATAAATTCCTGTTAAAAGTCAGACAAAAAAAATGATCGATGAATATGATTGATGATGTCAGACTTCCCTCTAAAAACGCACGTACAGCCTAGAACCACAAAATATATAAATGGCAATAGGTCATATTTGTAGGCATAGTTATCAATTTTTGACTATTTCTCATTTGCCGTATAATCAAGCTGCAAACAGCGAAGTGTAACGACGATGTGTTCTGCTCTCTGAATAAGAAATTTAGAGAAATATATTGAGACCGTATCGCACTCTCATATCCTTCTTAACAGAAGGCTCCATTCTCCCATTTCTAGAGTAGTGGTTCTGTTTGCTCTTCTCTGTAATGATAAATGCTCACTTACGATCTAAGGCACTACGATCCGGGCTACGATCACACAGATTCATCTGAACAGATTTTGTGGCACGATTGTCAACTTTCTATTCAAGGCACAATAATACGCCGCAGCTTTTCATAATGTAATTCCCTTTGGGCCATTCCATAAACAATCCCACGAGATGGATGGAAATCATTTCATGTGTTAGATGAATCTCGTTTGTGAAATCTGAACACGAGTATTAAGATCCGAAGTTCGATTGCTAATGACAGCGTAGAAAATCTTTGAATAGTGTCCTTATGTGCCCCCTCTATAAAGTTAGCAATGAATCATACTGAGTCTTGTTGTCACAATCATAAGCATAATAATTTATTTCTTATACGCAGTTTGGCGGTTCTTGAATTGAGAAAGAATCACGCTAAACAGCTTCAAAACATTCAAGATCATTATGAGGCTGAATTACAAAGATTAAAAGAAGAACTTGTTCGATTGCAAAATTTAATGTTATCAACACCAGCTAAGAAGATCGCTGCTAAAAATAATCAATCAAATATATTTCATATTAAAAATAACAATTTGTACTTCTCACCAAAAGAACAAGAACTTGAAGCAGAAGTTTCACGATTAAGTCAATGCTGTGATGAATTAGAAAGAAAATTAAATAAATCCAAAATGGAAATGAAACTGTTGAACATGAGATGTGCACAAATGAAGTTAGAGAAAAAGAAACAAGATGGGAATCTTGCTCGATATAAAGAAATGCTTTATTTGTCTTACAGGTATTATTAATATTTCATATCATTCCCTTTCTTTATTAGTAACAGGTATCGTAGGGAAGGACGCGCACCTGACCTTTCCAGATATCAGGTCATCCCTTACGGCCAGGACGGTGAACAGCTGCCTGATGAAATTATCCTGCGTGCAGACTGAAATGTTTCTTAAAGTGAAATGCATAAAAGGATTGGCATAAAATGATAACAAATATTTATGCTTGTAGACTGGCTTTCATATTGAAATATATTACGAAGAAAATATTTTAGGGTGAAACTTCTGCTCAATATTTTTATCAAAATAATGAATACGATAAAACTGTTTGCGATTCAACACATTTAAGTATGTCGAGTGAATTTTAACTCCTTTGATAAATTCAGTTTATTTGCAAGTCTGATATCTATAATTACGTTTACAATGAAAAGGATTGGCGATGCTTTTAGGTCATATCAAATAAATGAACATAATCAGATGAAATATCTATCATAAAAACCTATGAGCTTCGTTTCTTTTTCAGTGAAAGGAGAAAATTGGAAGAAGATTTTCTAAAGTTAAAACAATTGGAGGTGAGCTAGTTGGAAAATTGTTTCTGCATAGGCAATAAAATGATATTGATTTTTTTATGTGCTCTTTAAATATATTTATATAAATATATTAAGTCAATGTATGATTCGATTAGATAACTACTTTAGCTAGTAGGATTTAGGAATAAAAATCACAATTGGTCAAATGGTTGTTATTAAGTTGCAAACGAGAGAAACTACTTTTTAAATCATTTCTAATGAACATTTCTTTTTAAACTTTTAAATGAAAGTATGCAACTATAATCTATAGCCTAATATGAATTTATCATCATATAAATATGACGCCAGGACTTATGTTTGCACTTCCTTATAGGTCGAATGGAAGCAACAGCTAGAAGACGCATCATCTCGTATTGAAACATTAATATCAGAACTAGAATCCTCCAATTCAAAATGCAACGAAAAAGAGAAAGAAGTAACACATTTGAGAATTAAAAATAATGATTTACAAGAAACATTAGGAAATGCATTTACAAGAGTAAGTCAGCCTGTGTGTCAATTCTCAGCTCTGCATAATTCATTTTATGGTATTCAGCAGTATTTAATGCGATATCCAAACTACAATCCCTGCTAACATGCTCCTATGTGAGAATGTTAATACCTACGGATACAGGATGGGAGTGGCACTAGGATTTCCTAACACATCGAAGAGATGTTTTGATTAAAAAATTACTGAAAATTTGCACCAATGTTTACACTGTTTAATAATAAATTATCTATCTGTATCTTCATGCCAAAGAAACATTATTTTGCTTTTGAGATACGGTTACAAGTTACAAATCAAATCTAAAAAAGACGAAAACATAAGAACTGTCTTGGTAAACTTCTCACTCCGAATCAGCACTTGATATACTATCTGTTGCTGTTCCTGTTTATAGATAACAGTTCTACAAGATCTCGTCATCCAATCAAAAAGTGATCAAATTGAAGCTCAAAATCTTATGATCAAAGTAAGTGCTTGTCATCAAAATGAAGTGAATCAGGAATACGTTGAATGTTATGTTTCCTTATAATTATTTTATTCTTAATCATAGCATCATGATTAATTAAACTGGAGAAATGGTACAATTAATATGTTGCGATGTTCTCTATGCAGGGTACTATCATGAATCAATTTTCTTAATCTATATAGATTTTAGGTGATGTAAATTTTGAGATGCCGTGGGGATATTATTTATTCGATGCATTGACACATTTTGCTTTTTCTAGAAGACAGAAGAAGAAACACGCTCGATATCGAATGGTATGCCTAACATAGAAAGGTAAGGATAATGACAACAGAATACAATCGAAATTTCTCAATTTCCTCTTTTCTTCCTATTATATTTAACAGTCTTCACGCAAGGCTGATTTCCACTTTCCCATACAAATTCTCCCATAGTCATAATATTAATTCTCCCTGGTAACCCTGGTAATATTCCTCCTCGATTTGTTCCCCACCTTACTCGGTATGATGCTTGAATCTCAAAATTGGACTCATGCGAAATTACTTCATGGGAGTTACAAGGCTTAACAGAAGGAGGAGATCTTCTGGAAATGAAAACGCTTACGATTCGCATCGTACTATAGAACGTATTCTCAATAGAGTACTTCCATGTTCTTATCGCTTTGATTGTTACACATTCCAATTTCAGCAATGGTATTTGCATCCCTGGAATAGCAAATTCTCGTCGGCAGTGGTTGCTAAACAACACTAACAAATTAGATATGATCCCATTGCAAATAGAATCTGATCTCGAATCAACGACATCATCAATGGCGTATGCAACGTCTCAGTATGATACAGACCAATCACATGGATCCATGGCAACATTAAATCACGAAAGATCCAATCATGAGTCTGATCGATGGTCACTTTATTCATCGACTTCAACATATAGCCGACAATCATCGGATGAAAGTCGGCAAACCGAAGATGACAAGGGAAGCCCGCAAAATGAAGTCAGTGGATGTGGTCAAAAAGAACGAGTGTTATTGGAGGATAAAGATGGAGCGTTTGATTTCACGAAGTCACACGGTAATGGGTAAACCATGATCTATTCATTTTAATATTTTATTATGGTGCAGATGACCACAATTGGAAACTTCCACCGTAAGACTCTTGACTTGCAAGATTTGTCAATCAAACGTTAATCACCTCATCTTAAAGGGGCAAAATTGACCGGCGACCGATGCGAGCTCAAGTTGAATTTATGCTTAGCGTAATTCAACCGACTCGCTTTGAAACTATTGTTATACGCAGGCCTAATTTGTAATAAAATTCATCTCAACAATGAATATTGTGTTATAAACAATAAGCATGCACGTGATCCTAAGTGCGTAGCGCCTGCCGGTCAATTTTGCTCCTTTAACATGCGTGTCTTCGTTGTTCATTAAACTTTCCAATCCTGAAGTTTCTAATCTGTTATCAGAAGTGATTGAATTAATTATACAACTTTCTGAATAACTATTATATTAACATAAGATTTACTTCTTCCATTCTTATAGGTTCTCCATTCAAAAGCAACACAACCATTTCATCAATGCTGTCCCCATCTGGACGAGGTGGCAATGAGTCACAAACGAGATGCTACGAGGTATGAGAATGTATGCACAGTGACACTTGGAATTCACAGTAAAACCTTACTGGAAACATTTGCAAAGAAAGGACCCTATACAATATTATTGTACAGCTAGATTTATGGTATATTTAAACCTGTAAATTATATCCACATCCATGTGTAATAGTTTGATAAACTAGACAGGGTGGTCTTCTTGCACATGCGTGCTGATGCAATAGAATCATGATTTTGGAATAATACCGAGGTGACCATTATAAACAGGTGACCTCTGCATATAGATGGCTGTTAAACAAGGTTTGACTTTACAATATTTGCAGCACGTTTCCGATTTCTAAATAATTCAAACCAATAAAATTTCATCTCAAAGTTAACGTTCTTGAGTCTATAGAACAGTTTATAAAAGGGCAGCAATCAAGATATCTTTAGACAAATTGACCAATAAATACATAGACAAGTGTTCTTTACATAAACAGAATTGATTCCATAAAATCATGCTGAAGGTCCATTAAATCAGCTCACAAATCCTAAATGATAACTTGTGATATTGCAGAAAAGAAGTTCCTAGAACCCCCCAGTATAGTGGCAGGCATATATACTATATTATTTTATTATAGGCTTTTAGATAAAAAGGAGGTGAAATGTAAATATAATTAAGACCTGGGTCTGATAAAAGTAGGAATCCTGCAATCCTAGAGTAATGAAGGCTATAGAGCAAATTCAGAAGAAAATTCGTAAGCTGATGATTTATTGGTCAAATTTAAACAAAAAATTCAGAAGGCTGAACAATTTGTAAGACCATAATTAAGACGATATTTTGTCATTTTTTTTAACATCAATTGTATCTGCTTCTATTTCGTTGAAGCGTTCTGGTTTGAATGAAACTGAAATTGGTAAACTACAAGCGGATTATACAAAACTCACAACAGAGAAAAGCGAGGTAATTTATTGACTTGTGACAACAACTCTCTACAGCTAAATATATGTTCCTAGCAACCGATGACAATAAATATTCCATCCTTCGACTCATTATATTAACATTTTGAAGGGCAACTTCATCAGAAAGATCTAAATAAAATCATTTCATCTATGAAATACTGAAACGTAATCATGTCAAATTGAACATTCATGTGTGCCTGCAATGTGATAAATTCATAAGCTAATTTCCGAATTTCCCTTCTATTTATAGATAGAATATCAGTTGCAGAGGATCCCAACTGGTCGGTCAAGTCGCAAAAATAGACACAGTTTTCTGGAACAGGTAACATGTTAATATGCATCCATCATTAAACTGGATCATTTTGTCAGAACAGTAAACACTGATCATATACCACGAGAGTAATGTTAGAATTAAATCATGACTAGCTTGAATAAATCAATAAAATCAATCATTTGTGACAGTTTTGCGACATCATGAATACTTAAAGGCTGAACCTCTTAGGGCATCGCTTACTTCTATAAATTTAATCTGTTTCGAAGCAGATTAATGGATGTTAATACAGTAGAAGACTACCGATCTGGCATGACGCGAATGCTCGATTGGTTTGTCTTTGTCATATTTATAATTTAGGCGTTACCATGGCGTTACTAATATAGTAAGTACTAATTCATAATTTCTATGGACAGAAAAATCCGAAGTCACTCAGATATCTCAAATAATATGCCACTCATAAAATACTCTCACAACCCTTCAGCATAGAACGTTTATTTCAAATCCTGAAGCGGTTGTCAATAATCAATCAGCTACAGTAGTTGTGGAGTAGTGAGTGTCGATACTTCTCCAAGAATGATTGGCTGGCGTGAAAACGAGGGACATCTTAACAAGGATATTACAACATTCGATTTCGTAATCCCGATTTTTTAATTCTATTTTCAGGAAATGCTCGAGGACAGGCTGTTTGAAGTAACGAAGACTATCAGTCAAGTTAAACGGTCATTAAAAGAAAACAAGGCATTGTAAATATGTTAAAATAGCGATAAATAATTGACAATTCCTTGGCAAATGACCTTGTACGAATGGATTGAATCCAATATTATAATAGGATGCAAAACATATTTCATGCTTTCGTCGTGGGTAAACCATTCATTTTTATAATTAATTAATATAATCCGTATTGAATATTTTTCTGTAAATTACGCAAAGAAAACACTTCTCTATCACCGATATTTTTGAATTGTAGCTGCCATACAATCGTAAATGTTTCGTGTACAATCATGTCAACATTATTAATTATGCAACACGACCACAGGAAAGCTTGTCCTCACTTTCAAATTTGTTTTGCGAGGCAGGCATAAAATTACAGATGTTCTCCTACTAGCCATAACGGCCCTCAACTCCACGCAGACGCCTCATCGTAGCGTCTGCGTTGAGTTTAGGGCCGTTATGGAATGAGGCTATTCTTCTATAGGGCAAATTATGTAAAAGTATGCTGATACGCTATAGCTGCTACAAAATTAGATCTCCGATTATTATTTGACTCGATCGTTATAAACGCGGAGGAAATGTGCACATCCCGGTGCACATCATAGCTGGTTTCAAACAGTATGTATAGCATGTGGCATAATGTTTAGGTCGGGTTTGCAAAGTATAAATCAACTACGTCTGCATGCAAGACATGCAAGTTTCGGACTTCTTTCTTAAAGTTGATGATACAGTTCCAAATTAAGCGTTATTTTCAGTACATATAATAGTTCAATGGTAAACGAATAGAAGTTGCGTTCTAATTTTCAAATGTCCAACCTTATCTATCAGAATATCAGGAACACTATTTGCAGACATGGGCAATCTGCAATCGTAATGTAGTCGTATGTACTTGGTAATGCGAATAGTTCGATTGGCTCCATCGAACGATGTTCGAATTGTTCCATTTCTTTCTGATATAGATCAACCGTAAGGCTGTTTCGACCATTTTTATATAACTTTTTGCTACAGTGCATTTTTGATATTGTCATTTTGATAACTATAATAATGGGAAAAGCAACGAAAGGTAAAAAGAAGAAGGGAGGAGATTCTAACGAGGACATCATCGATGTTAGCAATTGGGAACACAAACGAAACATCGCAACACAGACCGACAAACGATCTTCATTTGATAAATTAAAAGAAGAATTATCAGCTCAAAAAATCACAAATTCAAAACTAACAGATGAACTAGAAAGACTTGGAAATGAAAATTATGATTTAAGAGAAGAAATGAAGAAAGTCAGAGAAACTTCTGAGTGTATTGCAGATTCGGCAAAGGAAAAAATACGGGATTTCAGATTGAAAACCAAAACAGCGAAAGACCAGAGCGAGAAGGTTAGCCAGGCGGTTATTGATATCCACGTAGAAATCAAGAAGTTTAAAGAAATGATGGCAATTGTTAACGATTTTATGAATAATAAAGCAACTGAAGTCGATAAAGAAACAGAAGAGAAACAAAAAGCAGAACGAATCAAAGAAATTAAAAGAAGATCATTTTTAACGAAATGCAGAGAGAAATTAAAGAAATTGAAGCAACCAGCAGTAGAAGAAAGGGCAACAAAAGTAAAACCTTTGGAGACGAATCGTGTTGCAGTTATGAAGCAAGAAAAGGCCTTTCGAGATAAATTGATATTAGCAAGAGAAATAATCAATAACACAGATAAAAATAAATTAGAAAAAGTATCAAATATCAGAGAACTAATTGAAAAAATATTATTAGATTATGATGAGATATCAAACAATTTAAAAAAGGATGCCGAAGTATTAGACACCAAAGAATGGGAAAATTTGAAATTGAGAACAGAATTATACCATAAAGATGTGAAATTAAATAGATCAAAACAAATTAAACTCAACCATGAAATATTAGAGAAACACAAATTAATAACAGGAAATAAATAGATGTTATGTGATCATATAAAGATAGGATCTGATGTAGAGTGAGTTGATGTTATCAACGCTGCTACTGTATTTTATATATAGATAGATAGATAGATAGATGCAAGCGACTATAGAAGTAACAGTGAGAATGAAACAAGATAAAACATTTGACAAATACTTTCTTCTTCAATCTTCTACATAAGTTAATCTGTCACATTGTTGCATATTTAGCATATCACGGGATTACGCATTGGCATAGTAACTAAGCGCATGTACATGAACAATACTACGCGCTGGAAACGAACATGTTGTAGCCAATCACGGTAATACCACAATTTTGGTTTTAATTCATTGGTGAATAATTTGGCATCGGTTGCCCTGCAAAATAACAGGATGAGTATTACTATATTGTAGGGATAAGGAATCATTTAGAAAAGGATAACCCAAATGTAAGATTATCCAGTAAGTGATTACAGACACAGCGCACAACACACAAAGCTCGTTTCTTAAACGTACTGGTACGATGTTTGATGAACAATGCATGTACTCAAAGAGATCGAAGCATGGTACTTGAATATAAACATACATGTTCAAGGTGACTGATCAAGGGCCTGTTTACCATGAGGGAGGATCATTCTACCTGAGCGATAGGATGATCCTAGCTGTTAGGAAGATCATCTTCCCTTGCAAACTGAATAAAAAACCAGGTAGGATCATCCCCCTCCTTGTAAAGAGGACCTAAGGCAGGGATGATTCCACTATACCGGATAGCCATTGGAGCGTTATTCTCGTACCTGTCAAGCATTCAAATTACACTATACCAAAGTAATCTTGTATGCCAGGGCTTCCCTGGCTGAGCAAATAAATGAGCATATCATGAGCAGTTAATAAACATTTCCTTCAGAGTTCATGAATAGTTCATGAACCAGTACATGAACGTGAAATTGCCAAGATTTTCATTAACATTTCATGGACCTTTTCATGAACAGTTATGAACACCACAAACAGTTCATGAACGGGTACATGTACCAGATTTTGTCTCATGGCGCAATACTTATCCGGTACGATTTTTATGCGATATATAGTGTAATCCCTATCTAAGTAGACAGAGCATATCGATGGCATGCTCGATACGTATGTTACATAACTAACACATTTGATAATGATGGTCATCTCATCTACAAAACCTGTTTCCACAAAACAGACTTACCAGTAACAAATGCTTGTGACGTAGGAATGCCAGGCATTGCACTAACATATTGCATATTCGTGTAACGAATGATTGGAGAATTTGGCATTGGACCATT
This sequence comes from Haliclystus octoradiatus, assembly GCA_916610825.1. Lineage (NCBI taxonomy): Eukaryota > Metazoa > Cnidaria > Staurozoa > Stauromedusae > Haliclystidae > Haliclystus > Haliclystus octoradiatus. The sequence goes on from OU744450.1 coordinate 12,651,859, forward strand.
GCCAGGTTGATGATTGCGTTGCATTGGCATACCACCAGGTGGCATCGTTGCTTGCATTGGTTGCTGAGCAACAGGTATGATCATTTGACCAGAACCCACTGGGGCATAGGGGACATGGGACGGTCCTTGAGGCACTGCAAGGAAGAAACAAGAAGGTATTTGGTATAAGTAAGAGCCATCTCAACACGTAGCAGTAAATCATTTAGACGTTTATATGCTGATCAACGCCATCAATCGATGCTCAATCGATGCTCATCGGAAGACATAGATAGACGCAATATCATTGGACATTATTAGATCATTCCGATCGCCATTGGAAACTATGACATACACGTTGGGGTGTTATAAGCAAAGGTTAACAGTTTCGAGAGGGAAGTAAAAACTAATTTTTTCCTCATTAGATGCAGTAAAAAATACTACAAGGCTAGAATTTTAGAGATATAGATTCTCTGGAAAGGCTTCAAAATCAATTTCCAAATCGGCTAATCCACTTACGAACAATCAGCTGTTGTCTGCCATCTTGGTATGCCTGCTGAGGAACGCCTTGGCCTTGCATAGAAATGTTGGCCTGGTGAAATTACAAATATAAATCATTACTAAAAATATAAGACAATGGATAGTGTGTAATCCTGTGTAGTTGCTAATTGCTATGTTGCCCATTGCAAATTGACACATGTGATATTCACATATAACAGACTCAGTCATTAGACTTTCAATCTATTCTAAAAGACAAAGTCTCTTGAAGTGAAAATCATGTTCTATATTTGACAAACGACAATAAGTATAATCGTTATATGTCTTATTTAAACACTGCTTCAGGTACTTTGTTTGTAGCCTAAATTCAGTCATGTGTGTAACAGCGAAGAGCGACCGATCTATCCATGCTTTTGTTGTAGATTTGATTTCCAAAGGTAAAAAGGTCAACTATATTAAACACCAACAAAGTGACAATGACTATAATTGTAACAGTATACTTACCGGTACTTGTTGAACAACTGCAATAAATAAATGAAAAAAAGATTGTATTTTATAGGCGATTATGAGGTTGCATATCTATGGATAATACTGCAAAGTTTGATATGTTCTGTGTGGGTGTGTTATTTCCTATACTATTGTGTATCGTTTTATTATATGCCCATGACTCAGATGCAGTAACTGTCATATGTCACATTTAATATTGATAACTTTCATTAAAGTTTCGACAGCTACATATTTATTTATTTGAAATCGAACAGGATAGCACATCTCTAATAAAACATTTTGACTCGCAATTCCAACAAACAATGTCGAGACAAAACATTGAAAAATTGTTTTGGAAGGCAGTACAGTACAGAAGCTCCGAAATAAACAAATTGGGGCAAAATTGACCAAATCCCTCTGGTCAGAAGCATGCAGTTACAGCCATGATTATTGTATTAGGATGTAACCCAATGAGTGTCACTGATTATAAATGATCAACAGCTCAATTGTATCCTTTGTTGAGCAGATGCCGTTAAAAGTTCCAGAGCTACGTTGACTACCACCTTAAAAAAGCTCAATCGACTTTTACAATACACCACTGTTACAATTGTTACAATATATGACATTATGGTAATTAGAAATCTCTTAGCAAGCTTCTCAGTCATTCGCTGAACAAGCCTAACTGAATATTGACTTTCAATTGGACCCTTATATGAACAGGCATGTTATTAGATCAGGGTTCATTGCAATATCTAGAGGAGAGAGGGAGGGGGGCCACAGGCTCATTATTGATAGACTATCGATCAACACGCCTGCTCTGACATTAGCATTACTGTATAAGTTGGAAGTTGAGTAAGATACAATGTAATTGGGCTTTAGTTGGTGTGATGCTCTGATCTGTCTCCAGGTGATGACTCATTGTCATTTTCTATTATCACCTCCGCCTATCATGCATCTATCCAGAACATTGCAGAGTAAGGTTTAACTTACATTGGTTTGGAGAATAGAACGGAGGAGGCATAGGCCCTGCAGTATGAATACCACTGTAATCCGGACTGTGCGAGAAGACCATTTGAGGTTGACCCATTGGACCTTGAAATAAGTAAGCAAAACAGCAATCAAACAACATGGACACATTGCGAATCGAACTACTTGAGACGAGGTTGTCATTGGGAAATTTCTTTCATATATATGATATTCAATATTAAACAAGTGCTCTATGCGGATTCTCTTTGTTTCTAATCCAACAAACTTACTCTCATTCTATGATATATACAGAACGAGAAGGCTAAACTATTTGACAAAGAACTTTGGTGCAAATGCATAACAGTAATGTCAAGATTAAACCAATTAACTACATACGATAATAAAAAAATAATAATTAAATTCACATACGTGGTTTTCTAGCTTGAAGTGCCTGGCGTTGTTGATCAGTTTGATAGGCTCCATGATGAGGCGCATAATACGGCTGGGGCTGAGCATGAAGTGCCATAGGCTGAGCATGCTGCTGCTGTTGTTGTTGTTGTGGAGCTGCTAACTGTATTGGATGGGGTTGGTATTGATATGCTGTTATATCAGCAGGTTGCTGCTGGAGAGGAGACATTGGAGGAGCAGGAGACTAAAACAAGAACATATAGAAAATGGATTAGAATAACAATCTCTAGACTTACCCTGTTTGTTTTAGGCTTGCAGTTGTATGACATTAACCATTGGTAGCAAACGAGTAATTGATACTTAATCTCCAATTCATTCTAAATATAACTAATTGCAAGTAGATGTTACTAAAACGTAACGATTACAAGTAACGTCATTACTTTTCGTTACTAACATCCCTGAAACTGTTGTATCATGCTGCTGTCTAGTATCGGTAATATCACTAAGAGGAAGTTAGCTGGATTATCTGTCATAGGTCTAGAGGAGAACTCTGGTGATCTGCGAACAGTTTTGAATGATTTCGAAACTTGTTACCTCTGCATCCTGCGTATATAGCAGCATTGTAATACATGCAACTGGAAAACACTTCAAATAAACACCTAATACTTGATAAAACTGTTTTACGTTTAAGCAGACGAAAGACAACCAGAATTTGATTTTAGCCACGAAAGATCACAACTTAATCAGGATAAATAACATAATATTGCGTAGGAAAGGCCTACACCATCTCAATTTGATGCAACATTATACCATTCAGTTAGATTATTCGATCAGCTCATTTTCAGAAAACCGCCTCTCAAGTATTTCAAATCAGGTGACATTGATTTAACCGGAATGAAACAACTGGCTGAGAACTGAGGAAAAAGTAAAACAAAAGACAGTACTCACAGTTACCAATTGTGTGACAGGCATTTGCTGAGAAGGCTTAGGAACAAATTCAGACGCATTAGGATTGAATTTGAATTCTTTGGCATTTGGATTTAGCGTAGATGGCTTCTTGGCAGAATTTCTGATAAGAATATCAATAAATAAATTGAGTAATGGATATAAAACGACATGAATGATGAAAATGATGGTACATTACACTATCTGCATGGTCTGTGCATGGGATAGTTATTTGTAAAACTCGATAGATTTTCGAATGCTGTTCTAGTGATTTGATTGGCTTACTCCCGTGTTTGGATCACGCAAGCCAAAACAACTTAGACATTATGAGAGATTTACATCCAAAATTTCTAAATAATTGCAAATAAAAAATTGCATTATTAACATTGTTGATGATATATATTTCAGAGTACAGTATTATAATTCAAGGCATTCTTCTTCTTTGCGTCATTTGTTTGGTTATGGTGGCTATTCAGAGACAAAAATGCGCTACAAAACTGGCAAAAACTTGCAACACAGCAGAAATGAGAAACAAGACAGATCAAAATCATAGCGTTTAAAAGAATCAAAAGTGTTTCGAAAGTAGAACTCTGGATCTGTGATTCGAAGAGAACCCAAACACGGCTGCCGTGCAGTAACCCTTTAATGTATGAGCCAGTTTTTGAATTGTTTTTGATAGTGATTGCAGGTCAGAAAGCACATTACACCCCTATATGGAAACAAAATCATGTGACGTGAAAGGTATACAATTTGACAAAGCATTAAACTCTGTAAAAAATCTTACATTCAATAGAGAAGGAGCAGTGTCAATACATTTGAGATCGATGCAACACAGCATAGAGGTAAACATGTATGTCATGGATGGTATTGTAACATATTACTTACCCTGTATCGCTGGTTGAACCTGTTGTATTGCCTTGTTGCGCTGAAGATATCACTGAAGGAGTAGTTGGTGGCGTGGTCTCAACTTCGTTAGCTGAAGATTTACAAAAGAGGAAATATGCTGCATTAGTCAGTGTCCAACATGTCAATATTTATGGAAATCGAACGGAATCAAGCAATTTGATTGTTAGAATATGGTCAAACTGCGGTCAATTCTAAATTGTGTTGACTGTTTTGTGATGTCTAACCGTTATGGCGAAAAGAAAAAAGACGTAACGGATAATTGATGCATTAAAATACATTAAAACTCATACTATGATCATATGTTCCAAAATTGACATGTTAATTATTGACTAAAACAGTTACTAGTCTCAGGCTCGATGAATATCGGCATAATGACCTCAGAGGACCTTTGATCGAACAATAACTGTTACTTATTCCATTCCTCTATATTCTGAATACGGCAGTGAAATTAAGCTTACACATCGCAAACACCTAACAGTAGGGTAAAAAGGAACAAAATTTGACGAAGGTTTTCTTCCTCAAATGTCAAGTAATTGTATGTGGGTGCATGAATCAGAATGTGAAATAATCAACAAGAGCGTGACTGATTGATACTTGAGTGATACTGCTGTGCTGTGAGTGCCAGAATGACGTTATTGCTGAAAACAGTAACCATTATTCATTTTTCATGAAACATAAGTGAACTTTGTGGTATTGAAGCCAAATGTAAGTAGCATCTGACATTATCAACAAAGAAAAACAATGACAATATGCGCTCTTGGTTGTCAATGAATAATTGTAGTGCAGAATAGTATCTGGATCTGCAGCAATCACCAATGTTGTTCCTTGAACCACACGAAAAAAGTACAACCTGTACAACTGTACTAGAGATCAATCATTTTAAACTCCTTAAAGATTGAAACAACACTACGTCTTTTTATGCTCAGAGAGTGGAAACAAGTGTATACGGTACATTTAGCATCACTCTGAAATATACACATGGGGTAGATTTCTGTGAATCTGAATTTTCTGCTGACCAACTATTCTTACTTTTTGTTGCTACTCCAGCGGTTGTATCTTTGACATCTGATGGATTTGAACTGCCTTTCACGTCTGCCTGTGTGTCCTTTTCTATGGATTTGACTTGTTTATCTTTGTTTTCTGTTTCACTCTTTTTAAGAGAATCGCGTCGTGGGCTCGTTAACTGGAATAAACATAAGAGACAATTAGTTTCAGTCAAGTAAAGGCCCTACTCTGATTTAAAGTAAGAAACACCTACTATCTTGCACAGGCAAGCAATTCCCAAGTTCAAATTATTAGTTATATTGAAACAATCATGTGATTACTATAACTTTGCAATTGTATGGATGAAAAACTTCGAGATTACAAAATTACACACAAACAAAGAAAGCAGGACAATTAAGTACTTTTGCCATCAAAGTTGTGGCAGTTCAACTCACATTCGAATCACTTTTAAAAACTATTTTATTAAAAATCATACAATTTGTAATCATTTTTTAACAGTTTTTGAGTATTTAATTTTCGTTTCCAAGCTTCATACTAGATTAACTATTATTTTAAATATTCAAATAAGTTTAGTTTTATTTAATAATTTGATGAAAGACGCACTATCTATTGTACTTGTATTATACATCATATCAAGTAGATCACATATTTAATTATTTTCATTTGCTGAAATTGTCGCAAATAAATATGTTTTTATTTATTTAGTGCAGATCTACATGATGAACTTTAATCAATTTCCAATGTCTTTTCTATTCAATGTATATGTATTGTGGAACACTACCAAGGAGATAAGCTATAAAAACATATGTAATTCTGACAGTTCAATTGAAACTACCTGAATTTGAACAGATTGGAATTTTAATAATTCATCAAAGTCAGAAGGTGAACCTATAACAAGATATTAAAAACAATTAAAAGTAAACTGAAGACAAGAAATCTTTTAAAACAAGAAAAATAGCTCGATCAAGGAGATAAAATGAAATTGCTAATTGCAAAAATTGCAGAGCTTCATAATAACAGAAAGATAAATTCTTTCTTCATTGAATGATAGCAGATAAGATTTCTTGGAGTTTGAAAGTCTGATTGTTCTGGATGGGATAATTCACTCAAAATGTATTCCACACTCTTTACTACTGGAACGATAGTAAACATGAAGCACAACATTATCAATCCAAGAGGATTATCAGGATCTTGTAAATATGTATCAATCGGCAACCAATGCTTCCACCATGCGACGTTACTATAAATTAATCTCTAGTCTGCCATTAACGCTTCTATTAAAACCAAATGTTTGATCCCAATTATTCAAATCATACAACATACTATTTTCAGAAGATTTCGCAGTTGGAAAATCTCGTCCAAATTTGCTATAGGTAGTTTTTGGTTTGTTGGAAAATTCTTTTCCACGTTCAGACGAAGAAAGCTGGAACATAAAATTTAAAATAAATCAGTATTTATGATCTCAATCCATGCTTTAAATACCTTGACACATGTCAAGATATACAACAATCACTAATTCAGTATAATTTAATTTATTTAGTCTGCATTTTAAAATTTGAGTAATGTCAAGTGCTGTGCTTGTGCCAGGAGATAAGTATATTGATCTAATAATGAATATTCATGCTACCAGCAGTATTCACTCCCAACAGCGGTTTCCATGTTTCGAGTTATACAGCTAGATCATATTGCGTATAGTACATTTTGTTACAGAAAGAAAACCGCAACAAAAAAATAATTAATTTTTAATGAAAAAATAACATACGAAAAAGATTGTGTAGACATTTTTGATTGCAAACAACAATAATACAATACAAATAATACCTGATTAGGAGAAGTGCACTCTTTCGTAGTTGGATTTTGAGTAGGTAATTGTATATTAGGAGAAGCTGTCGTAGGAATCTCATTAACTGTTGTCAGTGTTGTATCTATTGATGATGATTGAGCCTGTTCCGGTACGCAGGATTTCTTTACTTTGTCAGAATATGAGATTTGCATGGGAAGAGGCGCAAAATTAGCTAGACATAAAATAGATGAAGAACGATCACATTGTGATAAATAATATTCGTGCAAATGATTTGGTCCTTAATTTATGTGTACGGAATAAACAATTCTTGAGAAGACAAGCAAGCTAGAGTTTATTGTCATTTCAAAACAGCCCCTGTGAAAAATGAATGAGTTCATGAACAGTTTATGAACTTCAGTAGCATTTCTTATGCGTTCATGAACAGTTCATGAATGGAAAGTTGCCCACATTTCATGAACACTTCATGAATATTTCATGAACATTCACAAACTGTTTATGAGAATTTCATGAACATTTCATGGCAATTTCATGTTCATGAACTCATTTTCACAGGGGAGTTTATGCGTTATGAACATTATTTATTTATAACAAACATTAGTGATTGATGTATTTTATGTTTGGCAATTTCATATTCATGGAGTTGTTTCACAGGCAGCTGCGCATTTGTTTCAAAAACACACTTAGATTAATTTTCCAAATTGCGTTAATTTCCCCTGTGAAAAAGTTCATGAGTTCATGAACGTGAAATTGCCCAAAAGTTCATGAATTTTCAGGCAATTTCAAATTCATGAACCAGCTCATGAACTCTTTGTGACTGTGCATGAACTGTTCATGAACTCATGGATTTTTCATAGGGGAAATGTGTTACTGTTACAATTTGTACCACACCTCTTAAGATGTACACTGAATTGAAATATAAGCTAAACTGATGGCTGAAAACACACTATAATCAAAACACCAATTACCAGTGGTATCCATTTGCCCAGTTTGTTTGTCATTTTATTGGACTTGAAGTAAAATGTGTTTGATATGATTTTTTTGACCATCTCTAGATAGGCTAGGATTTGTAACCAGAGACATAAATCAAAACTTAGCAATAATATCATCATAGTATTTACCTGCATTACCGTTTTTCTTAATACCACCAGGTGATTCCCGACCAGGCTGATTATTAGAAGCTCCTCCATTCACATCTCTTCCATGTGATGGTCTTTGATTTTGCATCATACGTTGGCCACGGCCTCTAGTAGGCATGGAAGACATTTGATCTCTGGTTGGCATGGGTCGTTGAACTGAGCTAAATGCTTCTTCTTCTCCAGTACCACTATCAAAATTGTCTCGTTCTCTAAATTTTGTATCGCTTTCAATTTCTTGTGCAAGTTTGACTGCACTGCGTTTTATTTCTTCATATTCTGGGTTTCCTTTGTCGATTGGCGTCCTAACATAGTAATTATGAGAAACTAGAAATGGGTCATCCACGTTGCCGATCAATTTAAATAAGAGCTGAATAATGATAAATGTTTCAATTGCTGTTGCTGATGTGTTATTGAAATGCGACATCCGGTAAATCTCATATCAAAAGTGAAGTCATAAAACTAAGATGATACTTCAAAGCAGTATGTTTTTTTCGAGATGCGAAACAGAAAGTGAGCTAAAAAATTAAGCCTGTCGGAGCCATGACTGGAAGCAATGACTGTAATTATATAGAATTAAAAAAAAATCAGCAGAGACGGCACAAATACACCAGATACACACACAGACTTTGCATTTATAGGAATAGATTGATAATTAGATTTGATGAACACTTGAATTCTGAATATGTTAAGTAAATGGGAAACAACAAGCAAAAAGCAGTTACTTACATATAACTTGACATTGTACTGTCAAAGTTTGATTTGACTCCAAACTAAAAAGTTAACGGATTGACATCATTATCAAATTCATAGCAAGTGGGAGTGGATCGGTATTGTGCAAATAAAATAGAACCATTGATATAATATTACTATTATTAGTAAGAAGTGCATAGTGATTGGCTTCAGTAGTCGAGAGCGATCACATGAAATAACAAGAATGACAGGGGACACCTCTCCGTTCACTGTAAAGATTGTAACCATGATTAATAAATTGTTTCATGGATAAGGTATATCTTTTAACCAGAACATTCCAAACAACCTGGCAAAAAGGTGGCTATTCTAGATATTGTTATGATGTTATTGTAGCTTTTGTATGTCATTTTGAAATATGTGTGAACATTTTATTTTGCCTCAAACAACACAGTAACAGGATCACTGGAGTTGCAAGCCATTGAAATTTCAACAACAGCTAAACAGAAAATAAAATTCAAATTATTATTCTTCTAGAAATATTGAACCTGTGTTACTATACAAGAGAAACAAACCCATCTCCAAAAAGATCAGTAATTTCTTGCTAAATTCGTCAATCAACAAACTCTTTTGTAATTAACATCTAATCACAGTGTTTGATTGGGCAGAGGCCAGACAAGGATAATATTGCAATTACAAATAAAGCTTAAGCAGCTATCGTAGATCAACAATGACCATCAACATTCAATACACTCAATAACATTACCACCATGTGTGTTTCTTCCAAGGAGTCTAAGAGCATCAGATGTCAATGTTGCATGTTTTATTAGTCTGGATGGAATAGATTGAAAACAATGTATTCAAATACCTTCTTTGTATTAACTTCAAGCATCTCTTGAAATGTCCAACCATTCTAAAAATATGAAACGTCATCAATTTGATATTTAGAATCAATGCTCAGCCACTTGAAGCAGACATAGGAATTAGAAATTCAAAAAAATATGAGATCTAGGATATCCAGATCATTTGTAGTGGATTTTAATAGGAAAAATGCAATAAAAAGAGTTCAAAAGGGTGAAAATAGTCTGAAATCCGCTAAATGTTTGAAAATGTCCATGTCTGTTGAAGTAGCAAAGCAATTTTACAGCCAACCTTTTGAGATTGCCGATATATTATGTGGACAAAACAGGTCTGGCACCAATTCCAGAGTAACATTTTAAATATATTTCTTCTTTCCGAATTAACTTTATTATTATACCGAGCAATAGACCAAATCGGCTAATTCTTCAATTTCCTGATTATGTGACCCAAATGCGGGACTCATTGCGCATTTTAGAGCAAACGTCCTTTCGAGTCTTGTTGTTGTACATGAAGGTCGTGCTTATTTGCTCTCTTGAAACATATTTTAAACCACCTATTTAGTTGAAATGTCCAATATTTAGTATTTGGAGGGATATTATTCGATGTGTGGGACCGATTTTCTGTCGATTTTGGAGTGATGAAGTAAAATTTAAAGAGAAGCTGCACCAACTTTGATCGCTGTGGATGACCTTATAATTGGAACCGAAATGTTTTATGGATATGGATTTTGAAACATGGTTTGAAAGCATTTGATATACTACAGTGAAAAAAACAAGCTAAGCTCAACTGGAGATGAATATGCAGTATGAATTTGCTTATTTAAATAAAATACCGAGCATTTATGACTTAGAAAGTGTATTGATGGTATGTAAAAGTCTTATAATATGTACATTTGTTAGCAGAAAAGTTATGTTTTACAAAGAACTAACAGCAAGGACCTTGATGAAAATTTCAGGAAACTCTGATTTGATCGAGTCATTAAAATGAATTGTGTTGCTCATTTATATTACCTTCCATATAAATATGACTGTTGTATGTTTATATTGTTCATTTGAAAAGCTAGGAATTTATTTGTTTCAATGTTAAGTTATTATTTACAGTTAAAAATTGATGTTGTTTTAGTTTTTTCTTTACGGCGCGGCACATCTCAATATTTGAAAACGCATGGAGTTCTGTGTTCTACGTCATCAGCTATGTTTACGATCAACTCTATAATTCTACTGTACATGCCATATTGATCGTAAAATAATGGAATTTTTTGTTCATTACATTAAATATGCTGGATACCATCATATAGTATTGTTTTTGAATCGAAATTGTAGCGAAACACAATAATTATTTCAAGAAATGCTACTTTTTGATGGAATAATTGACGATGATGAAGTACCGATATAAAAATTTTAAGGTCATAAGCGTTTTTATTGGGTCTTGAACTACTTGAATCGATGTTCAATTTGTCATAAATCATTTAAATACCAAATTTAAGAGCAAATTATGAAGAGGAATACGCAAGAAAAATAGTTGCGCTAGACCATAGCGTTCTGTTGTTGAACAACCCAAACACTGCATTCAGGTCATGTGACGCCGCCGATTTGGTCTATTCTGTATCATTTCAAGACCAAAAGTATTCAAGATCAAAAATTTAAAATGATGTTAAAAGATTTGACTATGTTGCAAGGAGGTAAATATAAAACTGGCTCACATGATCAATACAATAGATGGCGCAAGATCGGAAATAAGAGGATGATTGTATGATTGAATAATTATTGAATATTTGCTCTCATAATCTGGCTTGAGTACATGTTGATGGAGTTATCAACACATCGAATATCAAGGTAGCAAACCTTGTGTAATTATTAGCGCACATGCGATGCGCAATTGCGCATGGACACTTTTTGTGAAATTCATTCAGATTTGGAAAGTTTGAGAACACTTGTTAAGAATATAATGTCTCTGCTGCTTAGTAGTCTTAGAGAAAATGGATCTGCTATTGTGGAACATACTTCATACACATCCTTTCGAAAGTCCAGTTGTTGTTAGGAGTTACCGTTATTATTATTATTAGTATTATAACTAACAGGTTTAGATTCAGTAATACAAAAACAAATACAAAAAGGAAAAAAGAGGTATGGATTATCGGTAGGCCTACATGAAATTATATTTTGTTAAACTTACAGCATTTTGATTATGCCGTGGACCGTCGTGTAGCGAGCCAATGTGTCCATCATCGTCCTGTGGTTGCCATGGCTAAACATAGAAAGAATCACATGTATCCATAGAATGTGTGGACTTGGCTTAGCCTAGATTGTATTACATGGTTAAATATTACGAAGCCACCCTCTTGGCATATACACTAAAGCTGAAAACGGTCAAGAAAACCAATTCTCCACTGAAAATTTTGGTAAATCATATGTGCATGTTTTTCAGTTTTCTGTGAAATAGCTCTAAACACTTTGACAAATTTCACTGAAGAATCTACCGGAGGGCAGCGTTATGAATAAATTTGAAAAAATACAGATATGTATAATATTATAATACCGTCTGATGATCGTGAAATAAACACGTGAAACTTGGAGTTACGGAAAGGCTTTGCCTCATCTTTGTCTCAATTTTATACTATGCTCTGTTTTAACTAACATTGAGCACTTTCACATATAGGCCTATGTGTTTTACGTTATATTACATTATTATATGTATAATATTATATATCTAGTAGCACTATTTGTTGTTGTTGTTGTATGTAATAATAAAAAAGGTTATCAAGGTAAAATGATCAAACTACAGTTTATCGTACAAAACACAAAACACAAGATCAGGTAAAAGATTTAGGAAATCGGATAAGTCAGTATACTTTGACAAAGCAACTGTGGCTAATGGAGGTGATATGTATGTGCTCTAGACTTCATTCATTACAACAATGAATGAAATCATTTTGACATAAAAATGATTTTCATGTACTAAAAGCCCTTGTATTTCATTTCTTTTTTTAACAAATTTTAATTCCTTTCAAGCAAAAAGATGCATCAAAGGTGTAGACATACCGGTACCTTTAGAACTTGGTTGATATAAACATATTATTTTGTGCAAAAGAAAGATGTACTTTTGTAATTTTGACTTCATTGCTTTCCTATAGTAAGCCCTCCTGTCATTCTGAATTTTGTTTTGAGTTATGAAAATGTTTAATGATCGAAAATAGCGTGCACTTTGTAATTCGATAAATATCTTTGTTTAGATGCGTCCAGATATAAAATCCTTCAATCATCCTTCCTCACTCTGTCAACATCAACTATCGGAATCTGTGTTAACATATCTTGGTGTCATGCACACTTTAATATTTTAAATCCACAAAAATAATCTGCTTTACCGTTAGAATGCGATCTTTGACTTCTCCAGAGAAATCACTTATTGATGAATCAACTTGAAAAGATCCTGAAATCAAAACAGGATTCATAATGGAATAGACAAAAGGATCAACTAACTCAACCAAATCTAGCAACTGTAAGTCTGTAACTAACAAAGTCAAACAAAATATTTTATCTAGTATAATTTGATGACTTGTTATCTCTCCTTGGATCACTGTGACTGCGAATTACTATTTACTGAAATGAGTAAATCATTAGCGGTACTCACTTTAAAGAAGAGACTACGCCATTAGTGCAGAGAAACTACTTTTACATGAGGATTCTAGTGGAGTTAGAATGCATAAACACTAAACATCATATACAATAATCAAGTTCAACTGCAAGCTACATTACAAGCATAACACTAATAGCCTACACTATTTTATAATCTTCTTAACTTTTATATATTGAAACTTACCATCAGTAGAAACTGCTTTGCCTTCTAATGGGATTTGAATATCAATTATATCAGAAAAATTAATTGATAGTTGAGAGATAATTTCTTTACGAATAAATTCTGGTGCTGGTTCTTTCAATTGCTATAAATAAACAATATGAAAAACTAAATTATTAAGTTATTACCTTAATGAATCGATTCAACAACAGTACATCACAATTCACATACAAGATAGGCCTACTAGACAGGTTGTGTGCTAGGGTAAACTCTCCGTTTGCATATCAAACTCAGTCAACTGAACTTTGAAGTTGTAAAGATACTAATTACTTTACTGAAAATACCCCACCCTGCACCTCAAGTTCCTTTTCCAAAAAATCTCGAAATAGAAGAGAAGAATGTTTCTAAAAGGCAGAAATATTTCATGTTTACATAAATATATTTAAATATTGTAAAAGAGAAATAAATTTAATAAATTTACATGATATTAAACTTGGATGTACTAAGAAATCCCAGATGATTGGGTGATTTTGGGTGATTGTTATGTCAATCATGGTAATGGCCTGGGAATAGATATATATATATATGTATGTACGTATGTATTTCAAGTTCAACCATATATCAATTTAGAAAATATGTACATGGTTGCAGTCCTCTGTAAGCACAAATGATTGTTTATTTGGATGACATACTGTACGAATTCAACAAAAAATTGGTATATAGTTGGTAAATTGATGGGCATTTGAAAAGTGGAACTACTTTAGCACATTTAAACGAGGAGGGTATAAAACTTGTTTATAAAGATAAATTGATTAAATATGATAAAGCGCCAATAATTTCATTTTGTATTGCCTTCAAACAAATGTGAGATATCCCATCTAACCTGTGACATTGTATGTATATTTGTTTAAGTGTGACTTGTGTACCGCGACTTATGTTCGCTATACTCGTCACCATCTTTATCAACGTGTTGCTGGACATAGTGGGTCGGCTGTCGACGCACATCTAAGAAGTCACGACGTAGCATTGTAATCGAAAAAAGCCTGTTTACTGTTGTCAGGAAGTGTGCCTCAAAATTTGATTGCCAGATACATGAGATGCTAGCCATCAGGCAGTTGCGCCCCACATTAAACGTGCAAACTGACTCAGCGAAGTCAAAATTATTCACATAATGTATTTCCGCATAATTATTATTATTATTATTATTATTATTATTATTATTATTATTATTATTATTATTATTATTATTATTATTATTATTATTATTATTATTATTATTATTATTATTATTATTATTATTATTATTATTATTATTATTATTATTATTATTATCATTATTATTATCATTATTATTATTATTATTGTTATTATTATTGTTATTATTATTATTATTATTATTATTATTATTATTATTATTATTATTATTATTATTATTATTATTATTATTATTATTATTATTATTATTATTATTATTATTATTATTATTATTATTATTATTATTATTATTATTATTATTATTATTATTATTATTATTATTATTATTATCATTATTATTATCATTATTATTATTAATATTATTATTATTATTATTATTATTGTTATTATTGTTATTATTATTATTATTATTATTATTATTATTATTATTATTATTATTATTATTATTATTATTATTATTATTATTATTATTATTATTATTATTATTATTATTATTATTATTATTATTATTATTATTATTATCATTATTATTATCATTATTATTATTAATATTATTATTTATTATTATTATTATTATTATTATTATTATTATTATTATTATTATTATTATTATTATTATTATTATTATTATTATTATTATCATTATTATTATCATTATTATTATTAATATTATTATTATTATTATTATTATTATTATTATTATTATTATTATTATTATTATTATTATTATTATTATTATTATTATTATTATTATTATTATTATTATTATTATTATTATTATTATTATTATTATTATTATTATTATTATTAATTTATTATTATTATTATTATTATTATTATTATTATTATTATTATTATCATTATTATTATCATTATTATTATTAATATTATTATTATTATTATTATTATTATTATTATTATTATTATTATTATTATTATTATTATTATTATTATTATTATTATTATTATTATTATTATTATTATTATTATTATTATTATCATTATTATTATCATTATTATTATTAATATTATTATTATTATTATTATTATTATTATTATTATTATTATTATTATTATTATTATTATTATTATTATTATTATTATTATTATTATTATTATTATTATTATTATTATTATTATTATTATTATTATTATTATTATTAATTTATTATATAATGGTAACTTCAGTTACATAACACACAATATTTACACATTTTGACTTTATATACATAATCAATTATTGTGTTGAATTATCCATGTCTCTAAAGGTTGTCTGTCTGTAGTGCTCAATAAGTATAGATCATATATGTTGCTGTTAAAAATTGGTTCCTCTGTAGAGGGTTGTACAAGGTTGTATGGGGGTATTGCCATGACCCGATATTTGCCTTCATTCTCTGTTATTCGTGATAGGCTAAAAAGCAATCATAGCCTACCTTCTTTTTCAGGAAATCTTGAAGACTTTCCTTTGTACATGCTCTCATTGACAATTCAAGCTAAAGCAAAATAAATCAATGACTAATCAAATATCGGGATAAATATTGATCAAAAGATTACTATTTGAGAGTAAAGGAAAAAGGTGAAGGACCTAAGGTTACTTAAATTTGGGGAGTTTCTTTTCAATCATCGGATTACCAGCCTGCTGCAGAGTCCTGAACAAAACGTGGCTCATTTGTATTGCTCTTGCTTGTTGCTCTGCTGATAAGCCAATGTACGGTTATCTCCTCACTGCTATCTTCAGGCATACACTTGTTGCAATGCTATATGCTAACGACCCATTGTAGGGTTATCTGGTCAGTACTTGTTTGTGCAGTTTACATCATTCGTTGCAGGGTTAATTGATGTATCTGCATATATTTGCTGCAATACGGAGCACCAGATGTAGGGTCTGATGCTGCTTTAGTAGAATTGTCTATTTTGAATTGGAAAGGGGATGTGGAGGGCTATGTTTGGTTGTTCGCCCTCCTTCCCTCCCTCCCACGCCATTTGGTTAGAAGGTGAGTATAACTAGAAACTCCACCGACTTAGCAGTGTGATTGACCTTGGTTGGTGGTGTCAGATCTGCCCTTTGGATTGCTAGCTCTTGCATATCTCTATAGTCACCTACCACCAACCAAGCACCTATCCAAAATATCATAGTAACATGAAAGGTTTAAATAGAGTTGAATTTTCACGTGCTTATTCAATGGTCACTGTTGCTGACAGTGCACATAGGATGCGAAAAATACAAACAATAAGAATCAAAGGTTTCATTTAAAAGAAAGTTCCAAGTTTTAAAATGAATTACGAACCGCGAAGGAGCCACTGACACTTTGCTTTCTACATTAGTTGGGTCAACAATTACGTATTTTTTTTGTTTTCCTGAGCTGTCAACTCCAAGAGTTTGACTATTTTGGCTATTTTGACATTGAGACATTTTCATTTTCCAGAGACAAACAAAACTAATTAATCAACTTGGTGAACAATTGGGAGTCCAATTAGCAAATTATTTACCCTGAGTTTGAGAAAAGTTCAAAACTGATATTTTCAAGTAAATAATAATACGTAAGTAATTGAAGTAAATAAGTAAATTTGATTGATGGGATAAAATACTCAGATACTTACATCATTGCTGACATGTTTTAAAACACCTTCAACAACAACTTCGTCAACAAGAAACACTTGTGCTACACTACCCTGCAATTTAAGTTCACAGAGAAATCACTATAAAAACAAAGTAATCTACTGTCTACATAATGTATAAAATATCAAAGAGTTTGATGCTGTAATTTTAAAGCATTCTTAATCCAAAATTGATATCAATTGAGCACCCATAAAATGCTGGATAAACTAAATAATATTAAGACGCAAACATCCATATTGATTATGTGCATGACATGTACATCTGATCCGATTCGATCTGAGGATAAAAAAATCCAATCCAAATCCATGAAAAATATGGTTGGATTGGATCTGACTTGCAGATTACTACTGAATTGCAATTAGCAGCATACTGCAGCCAAGAGCAAATCATACATATTACATACCAGGAGAGAAGCAAGTGGACTTTGAATGACTGAGGTGGAAACATCTTGGGGTTTGGGATCAACAGCCTGTAACAATAAAAGTTATGGTAGTCAATGATTACTATATGGTTTCAATCGTTAAAATAAATCTAGAGAACACAATGGAAGATTACCTTTCGGAATCATATCATGTATTTAGCATCATGATTATATAGTTTACAACAAGATGTTATAATGAGACCCAAGATGGTACAACTCAAATTTTCAAGAGTTTCAAAAATAGCATAATATTATTTTATTTCAAGTAAATACCAACTGACTCTAACTAGCATATTCAGACATGGAATAATGCAAATTTTAAAACAACTTCTTCAGTAGCCTGCTTGCAGATTCACTGTCAAAATGTAAACTTGGTACACAGTAGAGTCTGCTAACTGGAAGACAGAAGCTTGCTTTTGCTGATTCAGCATGGGGATTGGAAACGTGTAAAAACTATTGTCTTACAAGGGCTGTGATGCGACAACAAGATATTCCATAACTCCCCCGCCTTGTTATTTTCCAGCAAACTTCATGCCTTTCGAAATCCTTTTGAGCATTTACGATAAACTTCAATGCCAATAATTGAGAATTATTATCGTTTCCAAGACCATTAACTGTCGGAACCATTAACTGTAGTAATTGCATCAACTACTTTTACTAAAATCTCTGATTAGTCTCATAAATGTATGAAATGTTTTCGATCGTGATTGGACAGCGTTTTATTCAAAAGCTATTACAAGCGGAGAGACATGACACGAAAACAACATGGGAAGGAAAATTAATTCAGCAAACAACAAACACTGTAATTCAGCTGAAGTATTTAATGGATATAGAAAAGCAGCTGTTGGTTGAGCCACTCTTTGGTCATCTTCCTATTTTCATTATGATTCCAGATTTATTCTATATTTGCTAAATTCATTTGACAAAATAAATTTATCACCTAATTTTAAAATACGTAGCGGTTCGAGTTTGATTCCAGTGCAGTATGAATTAATGCAGTAGACCATTTGATCATTGCTGATGTTAAGTCTAATTTCAGATTTATTGAAAAACTAGATATCTTCCCTAAAATTAATTGTGAAATACTTGTTGTAAATTAAATAAGTTTCAAGTAAATTAATAATAACATGGCTTGGGTTGTTGGTTTTGTTCTGGCCTTAACTTTCATGGCCATGCATTCTTTGCGAAAGCGAAGCAGTCAATTGCCACGCCCCATACTGAATCAGCAAAAGCAAGCTTTTATCTTCGAGTTAGCAGACTCTACTGTTTACTATTTACCAAGTTTACATTTTGACAGTGAGTCTGCGAACAGGCTCCTTCTTCAGCTGATACCAATAAAATCCTCAATAATGTGTTTTTGTTAACGCACAATTATTAAGTTAATTTCTGCTTCTAATTAAAGATTAAAATGAAAGACTACAATTGATTAATAAATTAACCCATTCCTAGTCCTAGTATTTTTCATTGTCCAGAACTGATATTATTTACATGAACAAATTAGACAAAATCTGCAAATACTGATGCTAGCGTTGATCAATAAAAAGGCTTACCCTTTCTCCTCTCCAATCCTAAATGAAATAGAAAATGAATATTAACTAGGGTATCGATTTGAAATTTGGATTAGCATGTTGCAGCTCACTACACTACCAACACCAAAACCATGAAAATGCCATAAAAGTGTTGTGAAAACACCACGAAAATGTAAAAAGTGAAAACCACAATTTTTAAGCAATGAAAAGTTTGAAAACCATGAAAACATCAATATTCACGATATTAAAATGCAAATGAAAGTTCATGATTTTTCCATGTTTTTAGTGTCAGTAGTGCTATATTCCTATCCAAAGTGATAATAAGCAGTCAATGATTTACTTCACAATTACAAATTACTCTTGAGGGTTAAGCTACCAAAGTTTATTGAGCATGCACGCTCAGTTGAAATTCACCCTAAGTGGTTACATTAATTTTGTTATTAAATCTATAATATGTAAAGTGCTCCCTTTCATTTAATTTATATATCCCAAATTGTTATTACCGAATTCAAACATTACTTAGTATTTCTATCAAAACTGATGAAAGAAAATACAACTTTTGATGGTCATTTCGAAGTGTGTTGGTTTGCCTGTTCGTTTGCCATCAGAATCATTGACTGGGATGTTTAAATTGAAGTATAGTTTGATATAGAGAACACAGAAAAAAGAGTCCAAAAACCGAAACAAGATTTTCATGATTTTCAAGATTCAGAATTTTCACAAGCACATTTTTGGCTTTTCAACTCAACTTTATATTGCACATGATGAATTCTAATTATTAGCATTGACAGGGCTCAATAGAATGTGGACCGGCACATTTTAGAAACAATAGAATCACTGCAAGCACAACTATCAAGACTGCAAAAGTTTCTGCATTTGGGATAAGTATTGAAGACTCTTATGAAATACAGTAGTAACTGTTATCAAACCAGAAAACAATGGAATTTTAGATGTAACTCTTGACTTGAGCAATGGAGCTTACACGCCCTACAGAAAGCCAAACAACGATCCGTCCTACATTAACACAGAATCTAATCACTCCCAGAGCATTGTCAAGCAGATACCAATAGCTGTAAGCCAAATAATCTCCGATCTATCCATCAATCAGGATGTCTTCGATAATTGACAAGGTCCATATTAGACTGGTCCAATAAAAATGAAAGCTTGAGAGTTGGATTGCATTCTTGATTTTATTGTTCTAGTGGGTAAGAAAATCATAAGTTCAAAATTTGAGTTCAAAAAATATTGGGAAATGGACGGTCAATGCCCCTCTAATTTAATACACAAAGTCAATGCTCAAAACCCTCAAGAAATTCAAAAAAATAAAATGAATGTGCCATTTTTTAGGTTGAAATTCGCATCCAAATAATCGATTTCAAGTTGCATTTCGTTGTAATCTTTAGGCCATTCTCTTTCAATAGTTTCGTAAATTATTTCTTGAGCCTCTCTGCTTGTGGGCCGGATTTATTCTTTAAGGTTGTCGTCTCTGTACAGGCCGATGTACTCCTTCCCGAAAATTTTTCTAAGTTTATCTAGAATATAAAGTCCTACTAGCTCGCAAACCTCGGCCCCTTTGTAACTGCCCATTGTTGCATCGAAAAGGCTATCATTACCTTTCTTTGTCCATGCTGCTCTTTTGCTAAATAAGAACGACTTCCTGGCGTGCATTATGATTCTAATATCTTTATCCGATATCGGTGTGAACTTTCTGGCGTAATCGATTGCTTTTTTCAATAGAGTTTCCGATATTGTCGGATAGAAATTTTCATTTAACATAAGCAACATTTTCGGGAACGAGAACGTAGGGCTCTACAGAGACGACGGTATCGCAATCCTGAAGAGTAAATCAGGCACACAGGCAGAAAGACTCAGAAAGAAAATAATCAAACAATTCAAAGACATTGGACTAAATATAACGACAAAATCAAATTTAAAGGCAATTGACTTCTTAGACCTAACATTTAACTTGAACACTGACACATACCAGCCATATCGAAAGCCTAACGACCAACCATTATACATTAACATCAACTCCAACCACCCGCCAAATATACTAAAACAAATACCAACAGCTATTAATCAAAGACTATCTGATTTATCCACTAACTCCACAATATTCGAGAACAGTAAAGAACCATACGCTGACGCTTTGAGAAAAAGCGGACACGATACGCACCTAAAATACAATCCACGAGAAACACCATTAACAACAATAGAAAATGCCGATCAAGAAAAACCATATGGTTCAATCCACCCTACAACAAGAGCGTGAAAACTAACATCGGTCGTACGTTCCCTAACTTAATAAAAAAACACTTCCCAAAATCGAACAAATTAAACAAGATCTTCAATCTCAACACAATCAAAGTCAGCTACATTTGCACAAATAACATGAATTCAATCCTAAAGAGCCATAACAATAAAATAATCAATTCGACAACAAACACCACAACTAACACCAACCAATGCAACTGTAGATACAAAAACTTATGCCCTTTCAACAACAAATGCCAAATGAAAAGTATTATCTATAAAGCAAACGTCACTATTCCATTTGACCAAGAAGGACAGAGCTACATTGGGTTGACGGAAGGCACGTTCAAACAACGCTACAAGCAACACAAGGCAACACTTAAACACAGAAAATACAACACTAGAACACAACTATCCAAACACGTTTGGGATTTAAAAGACAAAAACATCACATACAAAATCGAATGGTCAGCCATCGCTAATGCAAAAGCATACAACAACATCTCGAAAAAATGCTATTTATGCCTCTTAGAAAAATATCATATTATATGCGCAAAAGAACCAATAATAAACAAAAAATCTGAATTAATATCTAAATGTCGTCACGAAAATAAATATTACTTGTCCAATTTTAATAAATCAAAAACATAACAAATAATCATTTACTGAGAATAAAGGAAACCATCACATTTTTCTACCACTTGTATCAACAATAGCAATAACAATAGCATTGTATTAATTAAACAATAGAAAGCAGCATTACGGAGAGTTATCTAATTAAATAGATAATTAGATAATTATCTAGTTTTAAATGTCTGATGATCGCAATAAAGCGTTAAACTTCAAGTTACAGTAACAAAATGTGTAGTCTTTGACTCCTCTATTTATATTTACAGCTCTGTCAACAGACATTGAGCACTGTTTTACTGCTATTGGATAATATTTATTATTCTTAATAATAATAATAATAATAATAATAATAATAATAATAATAATAATAATAATAATAATAATAATAATAATAATAATAATAATAATAATAATAATAATAATAATAATAATAATAATAATAATAATAATAATAATAATAATAATAATAATAATAATAATAATAATAATAATAATAATAATAATAATAATAATAATAATAATAATAATAATAATAATAATAATAATAATAATAATAATAATAATAATAATAATAATAATAATAATAATAATAATAATAATAATAATAATAATAATAATAATAATAATAATAATAATATCAATAATAATAATGGTGATAGATCAAAGAAAACACATTCTTTACTGTAACTCCAAGTTTCACGCTACTGCGATCATCAGACAGTTTTTTATTCTAATAATAATATTACATTTACAGTCATTTATGACTGAAAGTCACCCCTCAAGCACAAGTGCCTGTTTATTGGGTGACATTTACAAATTATGAAACAACAACGGTTAACATGTGTGCACTAGCGTGGAATTGAACCGCGGCCTCTTGCACAGAGTGCAGACACTCTCCCACTGAGCGGTGCACAGCTAGAAAAGAGATAGTGATGTCGAAATCGATCTTTGATATTTTTGAAAAGATATCTTGTATTCTGATATGTAGGCCTATATCCCGCACATTGCGGCAGGCTGGTCAATCATCCACAGTGTACAGTATAGGGAGTTTAGTACTGTATAGCGCAATGTTCCAGATAAAAAAGACAGCAATTACTAAGAAGTAATTACTGCATCTGTGCCTAACAGTAGTTTTATTCTACGTCTATAGTACCTTGAAATCTCTTGGCTCTGAATTGTTAGGAGGGAACTTGGATGAGCGCGGTCTAGAAAGAAAAAGATTTTCAATCAATTCAATATAAAAGAATAATTGTTTTTACAAAATGTTGGGTGCGTCAGAAAAGTAATCTCATTCATTTTTTCAGATGTAGGCCTATGAATTCCAGGGATTTCAAAATTTCGCTATTATCATTAGGTACACATTCTACTACTAGTAGGGAGGATATATGTAGGATTAGTTCAAATTGCAAAGCAGCTGAACTTCAGATCTGATCGATTGTGGTCCAAATCCCCTGAAGGTCAACAAAATCTTGACATTATTTAAAACATCAAACGAGTAACATCTTCTGATAGCGGATGGAATGGTCCAGAGAGAATTGAATTGTGAGTGACTGTATTTAGTAATTTCGGAAGTTAGCAAAGAAGCTTTATTAATGTCAGTTGGTAGAGTTAGCAAATCAATATCTCCAAACAATCTCAATACTAGCCCGCGTCCAGACTAACACGTTTCTGAAGGAAAGTGTAAAGTCTGCGTAAACGACCAAACAAAGCCGTTTTGCTGACACTGCACCAGACTTGCAAAAGCAGTGACTCAATCCTATTGGTTAGCTTTGCTCGCGTTATTTTGATTCGATGTCAGCCAATCAGATTGTGGGTATCAGTCATGTGATAAACAATTAGTGGGGCCACATTTAGGAAGACTTTCGGATTTGGAAGGCAAATGTAATTTGATGAAAATATACATTGTATTTGTGAGTGAGTTAAATTATTTTGAAATCCAGCAACAGTTTTAGTTCAGCAAAGAAAATTCAAAGAAGCTATAAATGACAACTCATGTTTAATTTTCATACGGATTTGTATCAATCCTTTTCAAACGTACAGAGCACTTCGAACATTTGGTGAGCGAGTAGTAGTGGTAGTAGTGTAGACGGTGTTGCCCTACCGAAGGCACGCGTAACACTCCTCTATTTCTAGAGGAGTGGCTTTTTTCATAGAGGGCAATGATTTTAAACGCTCTTTGTTGATCTCAGCCGCGACACTGCAGATTAATTTCAACAGATTTCATGGCAGATAGGTCTTGATTGTCAATGCGCAACGATGCGCCGCAGCTACTCACAATACAATTCCCTTTGGACCATTTCATCCGCCATCTTCAGATGGTACTCATTTGATGTTTCAGATAAAGTCAAGGCTGAGTTGACTTTCGGGGGATTTGAACCACAGTCGATCAGATATGATTCGATCTGAAGTTCGTTTACTCTGCCATCTGAGCTAATCCGCCTTCGTTAATCCCATGTAATCCGTGAGCGAGTAGAAATGTCAATTTAGAAGTCAACAAAAAATTTACGAATATAGGAATTATAACATTGGTATTTCATAACCTCGGGACACAGATTATCAATTCCCTCTTCGGTTAGACAATATGCTATACGAAGAACACAATTTCTACTCCAATTTTCCCTGAAATGAGCGTCACACACTTTGTCTGTTTTCAACAATTTATTCCCTCCAACGATTTATTTCAAAGTTTTAGTGTTTTTTAATGTTTAACATGTAAACGTGATTTTCACTCACACAACTGAGACCGGAAATTAACGTTTTTATAAGGTGACACCAGTCTAGTGCAGTGTCAGCAAAACAGTTTTGTTTGGTCGGCTACGCAGACAGTACACTTTTCTTCAAAAACGCTTTAGTCTGGACGCAGGCTATCTTAACACCAGCAGTTCTTTAATGCAAAATGTTGAAGAGCTACGGAGAGATTTACGAAAAATATACAATGAGAGTCTCTACTGTATATTTATTCTTAACTATCAGAATGAAACTACGGCTTCGTGATCCTTCTACTGTAAGACAAATGTATGGATTTTCAGACATTCATATATACAGTTTATGTAGGTGAAATTAATAGACTTAACTCAAAACAAAAGGGTTGATGTAGGTTAGTTTTAAGGAAACAAAGCTGAAATCTACAGAAATTTAAGTGCTGGTTCATCAAGTTATTTACAAATGTATAAAGCAAATGAATCATGTAATAACAAAGTTAACACTTAAAATGTCACATTGACCGGTGGAAATAGTCGTTAAAGCAATATGCATTGCAAACATGGCAACGGTCGGTGTATCTGTAGGATCACTGATTAAATGAATATATACTTCGAGGGTATAGGCATATTAGAGCTTTTCTGATGAAAAAACTGTTAGTGTCAAAATAATGAAAGCCAAAGTGATAATGTGGCTGGAAGAGTTTAGTAAATAAAGCGAAATGAACTGATAGTGTTATTTAAAAGTCTAAAGATATTTACAGTAGAGTTTTGATGTGAATCCACAAAAGGAATTTAATTTACCGGCGAAATGAGGGTATTACAAAACGAGTCAACGCAAAAAGCAATCGCAAGTTCGTATCAACACATTGCAAACTTTTTTGACGAATTATTTTAGTGTTGATAAATTTGCACATTCAACCAAAACGTATGTATGTCAGTAAAGGGAATTGCTGCGTAATACACTACGAAGTTCACTCTGTGGATTAGTACTAAATAAAACACTGCAAATTTCATTCGGATGCTTAAAGTATGTGAAAACCTGGGCAACAATGATTTGTCAGGCAGACTTGAGACTTTTCGCCAAGACATTTTGAAAGTGATTCATAACTTTTTGGCTAAATCCTCCGCGAGGATCAATAATTAAGGACACAATCAATGGTAAGATTTGGGTACAAAATGTCATTTATAAAGAGGCTCGGAAGGATAATAAATTACCTGCTAGAATTTGCTGACCAGTGATTAGCATTATTTCCCACTCGTCTGCCTTTCGAGCTGTTCATCGTTGAATGGCCGTTGAAATAAGGGGGCAAACTTATCGTTCTCCCATCTTGGTCCACCGCCTCATCTCCGGCTAGCGATCATAATTAATAAAACGAATAGGTTAGAGCTACTATATTAATGTTGAAGGTAATTTCAGAAAATTAAAAATTGAAATAAGAGGCATATTGCCCCTGAAACTAAGCTGCGTTTCTGTTGTTGCACTCACTTCGAAGAAACTTTCTCTCGAAATCTCAAATTCATATACCGGTATTTATGAGAATTTGATATGATCGCTGAATTAAGCGACTCAAATATCTGTGTCTACTGATTGAAAATAGATTAACAAGATCCAACAAGGGAAAATCTCCAATCACGAGCGTTTTACGCTGATTTAACGTCCATTTTCGCCAAAGAAAGCTATTCTAAATCAATTCATTCACAGATCTAGCGAAAATCCTATTACTACCATCAACAAAAAAAGATGGCTAGCGGCAGCCTCGTTGGAGAAATTTTGACATGCGCATTTAGAGTTTACAGTTCTTCTGAAGTATTGGCTGTTACGTCATCACATTCTTAGCTGTGATTTCAATCAAATTTCTTTTCAGTAGGCCCCACCTAGGCCTTCTACGAGTACGAGTAACTAAATATAAATAGGAATTGCTTAGATAATTTTTTTATCTTAATCGTTACAAGTTGGCTATTACACCACTACAACCTTTTATACACCACTGCAATTCTTCGGTTAACATTCCACTACCAAACTGAGAATGGCTAGAGTTTCATGATAGGTATGGGTCATGGGATATTCGATATACAGTGTAACCCACTTAAGTGCAACTCGGATAAGTGAAATACCGCTTAACTGCATCCTGAATCTGAAACCCTATTTTCTGTTCAAGTCCTTGATAAACAATTTCGGATAAGTACCAATTTCGATAAATGCAAAGTAAATGATTGGCAATTTGAGTTGCACATATGTGCACTTAAGTGGATTACACTGTAGTAACAAGATTACCAAGATCCCTTGAGGGGGTGGGGTCCAATATTCTACTTTTATTGAATACCGAACATATGAAATAAACCCAGAAGATTAAACTTCCACTAATATTTTAACATGTAAATGCTACAGCACTATTTCACGTTTTTTCAGAGAAACCCCTATGAATATTTTATATTTCATAATCCCCTCTCCCCCAAAAAGGGGGTCTCAATAAGAATACGATTCAAGAGTCCATTAGCAATAAAGAAACAAAAGATCAATTGATTTATATATTCTGCTTTTTAAGTATCACTGGCTAACGCGTTCGCATAAAAAGTCCAAAGACAAATAATTTTCTATTTAGAACAAGCAAAAAATACTCCCTACCAAAAAGTAAGAATCGACTGTTCATGGTTATTTAGATTTTAAATTGATGTGGATGAAGTCCACCGTTATCAGTCCATTGGTAAGTCTTCGCTGGTTGGGAGGCGTAGACATTTTAAAATATAACAATCGTTATTTCATTGATGATATTGTTTATGAATTAATCATTGAGGCAGAAGATTGATTGTTGTTTTTATTCTGCAATGAAGTAACATGGGTTCACATCAATTGTCATTAAATCATCCATCAGCGACATTCCCATACTTTAACAGATAAATCTACACTTCCTGATATTACATAAGGCAGATTTTTGTGAAAGTCTATAAATAAAAAGAGAAACTAATATGACTGAGATCATGGCAATATTTAAAAAGGTTCAACGATAATAAACAGTACGTGAATGTGGGAAGTCATGAAATAAGCACACTGGGACTAAACCCAAAGGTACCAGGAGAGTTTGACAGTACAAAAGCAAATACTTTTATAACTAGGCATTACAGATTGTAAACTAATGCTGTATGGTTCCTTGCAAAATACAGTACAACATTGCTTAAATGTGGCAATATGACGTCTTGAAGTACTCAAGGTGAATTGTCTTAGGTGCGAGACAATAGAAAACGAGGATTCCAGTTTTCCCAAGGAACTCTAACATGTCTGATAATCAGATGCAAATTTTGATAGGCACATCATTGAAGTTAAAATATCTGATGTCATCATTACAAGCTGAAAATCTGCAATGACCTGAATTAGAAAGCTGATGCATCTATTTAATCAGTAGTTACAGTTGCTGATCGCAAAACTTCAATCACATCTGAATGCTTACCCAGTGTTGTACAGAAATGTTCATGGGCAGTAAGTGATTTTGAACAACGTTGATTTTTGATGTCCCACGTTCGAATGGTTTTATCATCGGAGCATGATACAATGTACTTTCCACCAGGATGAAATAAGATATCGCGCACCCAATTATCATGACCAACCTAAACAGAAACAAACATTCATTTATATAACAACCACATTTAGTTGTAGCTTGTAGCCCACATTTAGAATGCTGATTATTTAAGCAGCAGCACAAAATTTAATCATTTATTTTAAACACAATTTCACAATGACCAAAGGATAAGTTTAACGCCAATGAGTTATTAGTAGACCTGACTATTGATAAAGATATAGAAGTAAACAGAATTAGCAAACAAACTCACAAGTGTAAACAAGCAAACTCCAGCTCCTGCATCCCACACTTTGATTGTTTTGTCACGTGATCCAGATGCTAAAAACGGGCCAGGAATGTTGCCACGTTTTTTCTGTGGAATCATCATACAAGATTACATTTGTATATTTATAAATATTGGAAAGAGATAGCAATAGATTGATACAAAAATGTACATTTCTACATCTTATCCAAACTAGTAGAACATATTTTGACAGACGCAGAAAGAGCTTGAAAAGCTGCAAGCTTTTTTACAGACTGGTAATAATGGCCTCTAATGACACATTCAAATACCAGAAAGTGGAAGTTCTTCAATTGTTTTGAGCATAAAGAAACTCACCCATGCAAATTTGAATGTGATTGCAAGCATAAAATACGAATAAGAATATCATACATAACACCAGTCTGGTATGAATGGCTTTATATCCAAAGTAAACCCTCATAAATTACTCAGTTGATACATTAATTGTCAAAATTAATTTTAGTTTGATTAATCCAATTTTGTCCTATTAAGTATTCAAGAAAATCACTTTGTTCCACCAAAGTCGCTAGAAATTCAATTGCAATTACACCACGGTAGACCTACCCAAATTATTATTATAACATCTAAATTAGTAACAATAACATTGCATTTGAATCAATAATGATTGCTGTAATTCAATAAAATCATTTGTCGTCTGAAAATATCTACTGAGTACAAAAAGGCCACTGAATCTAATTTTTCTACCAATCTATATAGATTATCATCATGTTAAAGTTGCTGGCCATTCTTACATCATTCGTAACTGAATCATTAACTGCTGCGTGGGATATATCAGGTGCCCAAGCGATGCACTCAACAACATGGTCGTGATCATGTAATTCACTTTTACATTCTTTTGTTGCTACGGCCCATATGCGAATGGTCTAGAATGGAATGAGATAGAACAATGTTGGTTACAGTATTAAAGCATTTTACACACCAAGTAGACAGAATTTCAACCCCCTATTTCAATTTCAGTGGCCTTAGTGTAGCGACTAGGGTGTGGACAACGGACCGCAGGGTCGGGTTCAACTTCAATCCCTGGCCGGAGCACTATTGGTTGGCGCAAGGGAGGGCATCCGGCTACTAATTACACACAAGCTTAAAGATACTAACAAAACAACCAACCACCCCGGTGAAAAAGCCGCAAGCTACCCGGTTTGTGGATAAATGATAAATAAATGAAAAATAGAAATAAATCCCCCGTCGATATCAATGATTAGAGTTGATAACCATCAATATGCCTAGTCTGCATGGATTTGCTCTTGTAAATATACGTACAGTATGTGCTGCATTTATAAGTAAACAACACAAAGATCTTAATATGTGGGTACATTCCATAGGAGGGGCATGTATGATGGAGTACCAAACATTTTTGAGTACAGAAATTGTTGACAACTGCTAACAGTATAAATCAGTAGGCTCTATGTCTACATAAAGACTACATAGATTCAAACACATTTCTGAAAGTACAATCACAAGTGAGAATATTATCAGGGCCTGACAAAAGTGGGAATCCTACATCCCGGAAGGCTGGAGTACATTCAGAAGAAAATTGATGAATTTCTGATTTATAGGCCAAACCACAACAAAAAATTCAGAAGAAAATATAAAATAATGTTCAAGTTAGATATAGCTTCCGCCCAAGTTTTCAAAGAAATATGGCGCAGCAATATGACAGCGATATTCATTATTTAGCTCATGTCGATCTTATATCATTTAAGAAAACAAATATTATATATATATAAATAGAGAACTAAACAGGCTTTCGATTGATTATTTTTTTGTTTCAATCAAGAGGCAAATAGCAAAGTTTCAGAGGAATTAAACACAACACGGAGTAAAAAATTATTTGTTGATAATGTAAGCAAACATCATGAAATTAATTTTACAGAGGATAACATTAACCAACTTCGATAAAATTTAAATCACATCATGGACCAACACACCTTTATTATTGTCAATGCTAGTTTTTGTGTTGAAACATTATTTGTTTGATTTTAGAGAAATTTACTTTCACATAAATCTTTGTTTTATCAATCATACTAAGACGCTGTCCAACAGAAAATAATATCACCCGATCTTGGGTAAACCAAATATCCAATTAAGAATTGTAAAATAATTGTATGATCTTCTTCAAAAATTGTTGTTTAGCAAACTTTACTTATCTATTAGCAAATACTCAAAACAGAATAGCTTGACTTCAAAAATTCCATGTCGCCAAGTGCTGAATCAGCTGATTTTCGTGATCGAGCAAAGCCATGGCTCTCAGCTTTGATTTATAAATTTAAACACAAAAACATAAATAAATGTCAACAAGATATTATAATAGAACCAAGATAGTCTAACTCAAATTTGGGTTTTAAAGAGTTTTAAACAGACCATAATATTATCTTACCTTTGTGTAAATCAACCAAATAAATTGTATTTAACATTCTCAAGCATTGAATAATTCAAATTTAAAAACGACGTCTTTGTCCGACATCAATAACATCCTCAAAAGTCTATCTTTGTTGACCCAATATCGATTAATTCCAAACATTTTGATCTGTTTTGCCACGGCAAAATCACTGAGAATAGGCCTCAAAAGCTATTTTAAGATCATCTCGTTTTGATGCGTAAAAATTATTTCCGGGGCTTAGATTATCAAACAAGCAAACTTTCTTTCTTGTGAAAAGTAACACATTTTTTCGCGAGGTTCAGATGGAATCATGAAACCCGGTTCTGTTTGATTTTTTGCCACGCGCGACATTTCAAACATATTGAATATCAGCAATGTTTAATAAATGTTTTACTTTTCCCAAGAAAGAAAGTTTGCTTGTTTGATAATCTAAGCCCCGAAAATTTTTACGCATCGAAACGAGATGATCTTAATATAGCTTTTGAGGCCTATTCTCAGTGATTTTGCCGTGGCAAAACAGATCAAAATGTTTGGAATTAATCGATATTGGGTCAACAAAGATAGACTTTTGAGGATGTTATTGATGTCGGACAAAGACGTCGTTTTTAAATTTGAATTATTCAATGCTTGAGAATGTTAAATACAATTTATTTGGTTGATTTACACTATATAAGATAATATTATGGCCTGTTTAAAACTCTCAAAAACACAAATCTGAGTTGGACTATCTTGGTTCTATTATAATATCTTGATGTCGAGTATATACTGGAGTACATCCAGAACATCCTCCTGACAAATTCATATACTCTTTATGCCATTTACAAAGCTCAAGTTACATATAGTTTCATTTAGACATACAATTATACAGCTGTTCCCTAAACGCCACTTTGAAGGAAAATAATATAACTTCGTTAAACCTCGGTTGATTTATCTCACTCAGGTTTTCTGCATAATTTACACCGGAAAACCTTGCAGAGCAGCTGTGATTGGCTGAGCAAGTATTGAACAAGTCAATAGGGAAAAATCGACAAAATATGCAGGAGCCGCATGGCATGAGTCAAGAATTGGGAAGGTTAAACCTTTTGCCCGGACACTGACTATTGTACTTAATAACCAAATGTTTTATAAGCGGGGAATTATCACTAACCTGATCATTTGAGCAGCTTGCAATTAACGAGCCTAAATAAGATTAAAAAAGTACTGTTAATAAACATTTTCAGATTTGAAATTCCACACAATGCAAATTGTATTCACACATACCATCTCTGTTGACTTTTACAGATCGCACCCATTCTCTGTGCCCTTGAAATGTTTTAATGCAGTATCTAAGGAAACAAAACAGTTATAAAAATAACTACTTATCAGATAACAGTGGATGATCGAGAGCAGGGCTGTTTCCACGAGTTGGCAATGGAGACACCCATCTACATCCCTCCTATTAAGACATGCTAAAGGTTTAAAATAAGGTTATATTAATATTGATCATTGAAGAAAGTCAATTATGAAGAAATAACAATATACTGTACAGTATTTTATTAGAACAATCTAAACAGAATGTGCCATTGAAAATGTTTCTTAGGGATTATCTCAAGACCATTGTAGTTATTTGCCATTTTACTTTAGAATACTTTTTAAATATTAATTATCTATGGGATTATGATTGGTTGTGTTGTCATGTATTTTTACATTACACACGAAGCTAGCTCGCAAACCAGCCCCAGGCAATTTAATAGAAAATCATAGGGTCTAAGATGAAACAGGGGATTCTGGGAATGAGAGTCCTGGGAGGGTAGCACAAATTCAGAAAGAAGGGGAAGAAATAGTTGCGTTCAAGTTTTTTTAATCAGAAGAAAATTGTTAGCTTTTTTTTCTTGGACGGCGGTAAAAATACTGTATGCAGGTATGAAAACGTTTACAGTTTACACAATGAAATCACCCCAAAAAGTTTGAAGGAAAAATTGGAATCCAGGAAGGGAAAATATTTAATCGGACCCTGGCCACCAAAATGAGCTTGATGACAAAACAACATAACCCAGAACTCATACGAAAATTCTCAGTGGAACTTGAACTTGTTGGGCGGAAAATCACATTAGTTTACAGACTCAATGGATTATAAAAAAGTAGCAGCGCTAACTGCTGACTCATGGCTTTTATGACCACAAATCAGATTTGACTATTTGCAATAGCAGATTGAATTTTTTCTCCAGATGATTGATACGATTCACAGATTTTTGAAAATCTTGTTTTGAAACACATCATTAAGTTTGTTTTGGTTTCAAACGCTCTTGACACCAAGATGCTCAGTTTAGTGTCATCATACTCATGTCACATTTCATCACATTGGCATGGCTTTGGTTCCGTGGTCGGTGAAGCTACAGTATCAACTACTAACTAGTTATCAGACATACAGTCCATATACAGTAGACCGCAAGACAATAATGGCAAACAGAAAGAATATTAACCATATAAACTAAAAGTACTATCAGAAGATCAAGATTAATAAAATTAAAAATTCACACAACAGTATTCACACTATTGTGATGCGCAACAGGGAATACCGTTGAGTCTCGATCCTGCTAAAATTGGAATTTGTCACACTCCCATTTTATTTTTAAAATATAGTATTCTTGCGCAATCGTCTTTTGTCCATCTTTTGTTAGCACGCAAAGCAGTAGCTTGAATGGAACTTTCACGCAACAAGAATTTCACACTTTAAAAGACGAACGCTTTACCTGTAGTGGTAGCCAAGATTAATGGTCACTTACGTAACCATGAGTAAAAAACTTGGGGCTGGTACACAGGCTAATGAGAAGCATGCAGACTATAAGTAGAAAAGTCTGTCTAAAACGCATGCAAGCTTTGAGAAGCATAAATGCACCATTTAAGTTTGCTGTGTGGCAAAAAATTGCCTACAGTACCGGTATATTTATTGCTCGAGGAGACTCAAATAAGATCTTTACTTACCCTGATGCAACTTCCCACATTTTGATAGTTTTATCTCTAGAACCAGAAACTAGATAATCACCTGATGGCATAAAACCCACTGACGATATATTATGATCATGACCTGCGGAAGAAAACATGCCTGTAACTAACTCATAACCAACTCATGCCTGTGTAATATATCAATTCAGTGCCGGATTAATATTATCAGTGGCCTTAGGCGATTGATTAATATGGGGCCTAAAAAAATTTTTCCGGAAATTTGGTGAAAATAACATAATTTTACTGTTTGTTGGTCTCCCTCTTTATTCTACTTTTATATGAGCAATGACAATCACTCTCTTAGGAATAGAACTTTTTTAGTATAAATACAGTATTACTGTAATAGAATGTATGGAATGAATGTCCTTCCCATTCTAAAGTCAACTTACTTGTTGTATCAGTTTATTTGAGCCGCTGCGATCGGTCGTTGCCATGGCAACACGATCTTTTTGGGATCATTTTTTCACAACAGGAAGTTACAAGTCATCATGTGTGGTTAATAACAATGTGTTATTATTGTCAATGATTGTTTTCCTTGAATAGCAAGTGTAATTTGATCTCGAAATAGCAATGCTGTCACCAAAATTATGAGACAGGAAGGAAATTCAAAATCGTTATGACAATTAAATCTTGACCTTTGTGAACAATTTGATCAATTTCTGTATGAATGTATGTGACCAATGGCTTGTAGATAAAATTGAATTACACACGTATTTACTGTAGTTTAAAATATGAGAATTTCATAAGAGACCACAAAAATACTTTTTTTTTCAATTTTTTTGGTGTTTTCATTTTTTTTTTTTTTTTCATAATTTCCGGAGGCCTATTATTATCTGTGGCCTAAGGCGGCCGCCTAAACCGCCTATGGGTTAATCCGGCACTGTATCAATTGCTAGTCAGTAGCTTTCCACATTGTCTAAATATTTTGTAGCAAGTTACACGAAGCACAAATCTCAATTTATACATGCACAATGTAAAGGTTTCTAATTGACAACATACCATGAAGAGTTTTTATACAATCGTAAGTTTGAAAGTCCCAAAGTTTGATAGTCATATCTGCTGATGCTGAGGCTGAAAACGAATATAAAATACAGAAAAGTTTACAGAAAAGTAGGATCAAAAACATCAGAATCTGGTCATAAAATGTCAAAAGCTTTTAGCTTTAAAGGCAAAATGTATCACTTTCTTCACACATCCAATACTTCAAGGAATAGATCAACATATATTTGTAATTAAAAGTATATTTGTGAATAAATTCAAACAATTTCTGAGTTAACAAAATATTATGGTTGCACTTACCAGACATGAGAATCCTAATTTCAATAATAGCCTGAAAACTAGCTAGGGTGTCTACCATATCTAGGCTATTTGTGATGAATTTCCAAGGGAAATGTATTACATAGAGCTCAAATGAATGGAAAAAGTATGAAAACCTAAGTATTAAAACTTCTAATGTCTGACTTACCAAGAGCTTTGCCTGCGTGATCAAATGCTAAGTCATTAACTGCATCTGTGTGGCCTTTGAGTGTTCGCTCGTAGTCTCCAGTTTCATAATCCCATACCTTCATAGAAACATAATTTGAGTTTAAAATGTTTTCAACTAGAGGTCTGCATTGGATCAGATTGGGCATTAGTGATCCAAATGTCACACAATTTTTAGTTCCAATCCAACTCGGATCAGAATGAGTTTAATCCGAAAAATTAAGAACTATTTTGTAATGTTATCAAAACCAATAAAATAGTAACAAAAGAATAGTAATAAAAGTGTCAATAAAAAATAGCAAAGAGTCAAACGACTCAGCATGTAAATTACAGTATTAAAATCAAGGATATTGAAAATCCAATCCGATTTAAAAACATCCAGGAAAAGTCTATTTCGATCAGAAAGTGAAAAATACAATCAGAATCCGAAGAAATCTGGTTGAATCAGATTAGATTCGAATCTGCAGACCTCTATTTGAACACAAAACCACTTCACGAAAACGCAATATCTACTCTAGTAGACAACCGGTTGAACTCACTTTAATTGTTGCATCTTCTGATGATGTAACCATGACGCTATGATATAAAATAAATGAAGAATTAAAATGAGATACATATGATTCCATCACTGCAATTGTGTGGTGCAATAGCTAGAAAAAATTCAACTGATTTTCACATGGCAAAATATTTAAAGATGAAACATCACATTAGACATGCATCAAGCTGAGTTTTGTTTTTATTGCATGCCTAGCATAAAGTTCCACAAACAGTTCTATAAATTTTTCTGTAAACAACCTGACTTTGAATCTGAAGCCAGATCCCAATAGTTTGTTTGTGATGTAAATTTTACTTTGTTTGCCTCGGTGTCCTCCAAACTTCAGAATTGGAAATGTAGTGAACAACAGAACAACATCAAATCTTATTCAGAGCTTGCATACCCGTAAACCGGATGAAATAAAACTCGAGATATTGGACTTCTATGACCAGATAATGAATATTTTTCTGGCGGTCGGGGTATCCAGTCAGTTGCCGTTCGGTTTCGTTTAGCTGGTCCTGTAAAATAATTAAGAAACATTATAACAAAGTGTATTGTTTGGCTGAAAGAAACAAATGATCAGATTATTTGATCACAAACCTCCAGTTTCTAACTCTTTCTCAGCTTCAGTCAATTTTGACTCAAGTTCCATAACCTAATAATAAACATAACAAATAAATGTAAAGGTATCATTAATGAAGGAAACAAAAATATTCGTAATTTGATTTGTAATATAGTTGGATTTTACGATGATTCAACAAAATTTAACACACCTTCTTTTGCAATCGGATAACAGACGTCCATTTCTTTTCCAGCAATCCTGCAAATTTCTTTTCAATGTCCGAATCCTATACACACAAATGTCCAAGTTAAAATTCTACCACCATATATAAATAAGTTAAAATAATATTTCACAGACGAGACAGAATTTATAAATGCTCAAGATATTTTACAAAGCACTGTCACAAAACTGCTGGGAAACAAGTCCACAGTTGTCATTACAGTATATTTATATTAAAATAAAATAAGTTATAAATAAATAGACGTAATGATACAAACATTATAAAGTCAGTAGATAAATAAGTATAACATAACAGAGTGTTATAGATCATTTTTCATGAAGCGTGCCTATTTCAAGGAGAATATGAAGTACTGATAATCGGAGAGCTATCTGGACATATGTTTTGGTCGCTAGGGAATGACTGAAATGCGAGAAAACCAGTGTTTGTCCATTGTTCATAAGCTAATCACGAGCTTGTACTCAGTTGGAAGAACTCACTAGCGATTGGATGATGAACAATTTAGACAAGCAACGGTTTTCTCAAGCTTTAGCCAAGCCCCCAATTCAGCGCAGGGCAAGCTTTTGTCAATATTACACAAATAATAAATAATGTGGACGGTGTCGCCCTACCAAAGGCACCCGTATCACTCCTCTATTTCTAGAAGAATGGCTTTTTTCGCTAAGAGCAATGATGTTAAACGCTCCTTAGATCTCAGCCGCGACACTGCAGATCAATTTCAACAGATTTCATGGCAGATAGGCCTTGATTGTGAATGCGCAACGATGCGCTGCAGCTACTCACAATACAATTTCTTCTGAACCATTCCATCCGCCATCCTTAGATGGTACTCATTTGATATTTCAGATAACGTCAAGGCTGAGTTGACCTGAGGGGGATTTGAACCACAGTCGATCAGATATGATACGATCTGAAGTTCGGTTGCTCTACCATCTGAGCTAATAACCCCTTCAATATTACACAGACCCTACTAATCCACAATAAAACAATCATGGTCTGCGTGCAGGATACAATGATCTCCCATCAAGAAGATAAAATAAAGATTAATATTGATTAAATTTTAAATCAGGTGGAAAAACAGCGTAAATTAGTCAAACATCTTCCTGCTTTGAATTATTATATTTCTAAAATAAGTAGGTAAATCATTGACCACAATTGTTGCAGTTAAAAATCAAAAAAAACTGTTTTGAACTCAAAATCAAAAGAGCATGAGTCTTTTCTTAATAATGTTAAATAAAAATCGAATTTCTTGCCCAACCCAAACCCAACCCTTATTTCTTCTAAACAACCTCCATTCCAAAATCATGCAGAGTTTATTTACCAGCAACCAGTATACCATATATTGCTGTGTATAAGTCAATACAACGTATAAGTCGACACCCCATTTTTGAAGCAAAATTCTAGTATTAGAGAAAAACAGTACCGTAATCCAGCCCTTAAAAGTCACACTTTCAAGTGAAACATCAACATTTTTGACCATTTTTCAGTAGCCTCTTTTGTTGTTTTGCAACACATATAGACATCAAAAAGTAACATCTTACTTTAGATTAAAAAAACATTACTAATTTACCTAATTCATTTGATTTGTTATCTATTGACTTGTACAATATTGAAGAAGTGAAATGATATTTAAAATGGCCGTTTTCAAGCAGGCCGGGATTATTGCTCTTTACTCTAACTCTTCTCTGACTCTTGTGTATATTGTAACTATATATCATGTAGTTGAGGTTAAAATCCAGACCTTTTTGAGGGGGTTCGAAGTACGTCCTATGTACAATCGTTATGCTGGAATTGCCTCGTTTGAATGTATGCCATCAGATGCCACGAGGCATAAGTGCACTGCATTACCTGGAATCATGTGATCTTGGTCAGCCTCTTCTCCACAACAGAGGGTAAGTCTCGTGATACTGTAAGGGTGTAGTCATTCTTGCATGTGCTAGCTTGCTAGCAGGTCGATAACGAACGAACGAATTCGCATTTAATTAAACGCAACGCAAATATGTCAAGACGTACACGAAACAGTCGTGATTCGATTGCTTCAATGCCTTATGTGATACCGGAATCAAGATCATCTTTGGTTACGTCTCCTCAAGTCACTTCAGAAGTTCCTTTTCCGAGTGGTATGTTTGAAGACCCTCAACAACGCCAGGATTTTGTTAACGACGTGGCACAAGCTGTAATGGCAGCTAGTAGACCATCACCATCGGCTCCGGTAAGCGCACCATCGGCACATTTACCAACTGCAAATGCCAGCGTTAATCCAGGTACGTCAGGTTTATTGTCTATGCCCTCTTTTGTGAATACTTTTTCTATGCCGTTGTCTAGCGGAGACGCCGTTGCAGCTGCCACTTATTTATCTGGTACATCTGCATCACTGGATACTACGACACCAATCACCAGCAGCCTATTGCCTACGCTGCCACAGGTCTTTCAACCTTATATTATTGGTCCAGGTTACTCGCCAATTCCAGCTAAGCTGGTTGGTCAGATAGTCAATGGTCGCTTCATAGAGCTATCTGAACTATTGTCGCCTTCGGTGGTTGACGTTGAGACAGAGCCACAATTAGTTATGGACGGTCTAGCTATTTTAATTGGTAAGCCAAAATCAAATCGTCGAAAGATTGACGATATTATCAGCTGGGTGGAAGCTTTCACAATATTTATGTCAGTACTAACCACTTATTGCCCTGGACGATGGAAGGACTTATCGTCTTATAAACTTGTCATAATCCGGCTATTCCGCCAATTCAATTGCTGGGCGTGGTTGTCCTATGATACAGCCTTTCGACAACACGCTGCAGCTAGTCAACAATCAGATTGGTCTCTAATCAACCATCAATTATACACGTACCATACTGCTGGAGCTGTTGTTCGCTCTCGACTAGACCACACGCGTTCGGAAAAAGGTGGTAAAGCTACAAGAGGTGCAGAACCACGAGGTTCCACTAACGGATTACGAGTTTGCACATCATGGAACGGTGGATGGTGTTCATCGCGGTATGGAGTATGCCGATTCAATCATATATGTTCAAAATGTTCAGAAAGCCATCGAAGTGTTGACTGCAATAAACAATCTAATGTGCCAGCTTTGGTACAACCTCTCAAGCCTTCCGACAGCAGGCAGTTGCAATGGCGTTAGTCCTTATATATATGTTGGTCTAGTTTGTTTATTTTATTTCTATTCTGTTGATTTCCTTCACTGACAAAATAGTAGTTAGTGGATTTATAATTGTTTTTATCTTATTTACTCTTTTCTTAATGTTATCATAGTGTTTCAATGATTATTTGACACTCAATTCAATTCGTTGTGTTTTTTTGTGTCTATTTATTGTCATTAAAAAACGGTGAAGGGTTGTTCTAAGTTTCTTGTTTGTGGCCATATAAGTCTGAAAACCGAGGCATGTGTTACAAAAAGCGAGTTATTGGTCATTGAGCTTATTCATAAAATATGTCTTGTTTTTGTTTTTGAGTGTCTCAACTGTGACGATTTAATTATCCGAAACATTGTTTATCACGACTTCAATAAGGTCACGATTTCAAACCAAGGTCGAGGAATGTATGCGTGCAATAGTACTGTCAGTTTTATTTACAAAAACATAAACTGCTGTTAGCGGTAAATGAAAAAATATATTCAATTTATCGCACCTTGATCGCTGGTTATTGTTGTAACTTTCGATGTTGTTATACGAGTGTAGATTAAATTGGAGCCGATTGAATTGTAAATCAAAACTTAAATGCAAATTTACGTTACTATTCAAGTAAATCTCAAGGCAGTTAGTTTACCTTGCTTGTGTCGCCAAAAAAAAAAAACGTTACTTGTAGACCAAACAAATAGGCAGCTTCACAAATTCGTTTCTCAATCCAATAGTTCATTATAAAATGTAGTCAAAGCCGATTGGCTAATAAATGCTTCCTCTCTTTTAGATTGGCCAAGGCATGGTCAATGTTATTGTGTAACACCCCCCCTTTGTTTGTCTCATTTAGCTGCCAAATTCATCAGCTACGATCGAAAATAATTTTTTTAGATAGCAGCCGATCTTTTCAGACGTAACGACCGAGAAGTCCGCAATCAAATTTAACGGATTCACCGAATTAAAATACGGAATACAGAATAGCGGACCAATATCCGTAATCCGTAATTTTTTTTTTTTTGTTAATTGAGCGAATTATTGGATGTGGCTCAGTGTGTTTTGATTTTTGTTCTAGCTGCCAGTCTTTTGCCTTCAATTGCATCAATCACTCCTTTACAAGTGGATCGTTTTGCCTATTATTTGACCTCTCATCCTAATTCCTTATTTGCTTCTTACGTTATAAGTGGAATCAGAGAAGGCTTTAGATTGGGTTTTAACCCTATGCAACGTCTCAAGTCATCCAAAAAAAATAATGCTTCGGCCCACAAATATTCTTCAGTGATTGATAACTATCTGGACAATGAAGTATACTTAGGAAGAGTTGCTGGCCCTTTCAACATTCCTCCTATCAATGGACTTCAAGTCAGTAGCTTTGGTGTTATTCCTAAGAAGAATCAACCAGGAAAATGGCGACTCATAGTAGATTTGTCAGCCCCCTGTGGCTCTAGCGTCAACGATGGCATTGATAAGTCTGAATTTAGTATGCATTATGTCCAGCTAGACCAGATTCTCTCAATGATAGGAAGCCTTGGGGTTGGAGCGCTGATGGCAAAATTCGATGTTGAAGCTGCTTACCGGAATATTCCAGTTCACCCGACAGACCGGGCATTACTAGGTATGAAGTGGCGAGGCAATTACTTTGTAGACTTGACCCTACCATTTGGGTTGAGATCGGCACCATTTATCTTCAACGCAGTGGCTGAAGCGGTCGAATGGATTCTATCATTCCATTTTGATGTGTCAAATATTGTCCACTATTTGGACGACTTTATCATGGTAGGGCCACCTGATTCAGATCAATGTGCTCGCCAATGGTATTTAGCACAAGAGGTATGCAGGGAATTGGGCCTACCACTCAATTCCAAAAAATGTGAAGGACCTTCTACGTCGATGGTTGTACTAGGCATTGAGCTAGACTCTCTAACTCAGACTGCTTGTCTCCCAGCAGACAAACTGGCCAACCTTCAATCTCTGATAGAGTCGTGGGTTTCCAAACGGCGATGTAGCCGCAACGAATTGGAATCTCTTATTGGTCATTTACACCATGCAGCTAAAGTAGTTTGGCCTGGTCGCACCTTTATACGCCGTATGTTGAATTTGCTGGGCTCCTTTAGATCAAATTCTCATCCGGTGCGACTGAATTGCGAGTTTAAGCAAGATTTGTTTTGGTGGCATAACTTCCTTGGTCAATGGAATGGCGTCAGTTTTTGGTTGTTCCCAGGAATGCCAACAGTCGCTGAATTTGAATTGTTTACTGATGCTTCTGGTTCAATGGGTTATGGTGCATACTACCAAGGAAATTGGTTTAATGGAATCTGGAGCAAATATCAAGCAGAGCAATCAATTGCATATAAGGAACTATTCCCCATTGTAGTTGCAGCTCACATTTGGGGTTCAGACTGGACCCGTTGTCATGTAAATTTTCGATGCGACAACGAAGCAGTTGTTCACATTCTCAATTGTCGGACTTCTAAGGTTCCTATAATCATGCGACTATTAAGAAAATTACTATTTGTGGCCGCACAACAGAATTTTTCTTTCACTTCACAGCATATTGCTGGTATCAACAACGGGATTGCTGATGCATTATCTCGCTTTCATTGGCAGGTATTCTTCAAACTGGCACCCTCTGCCAAAGACTGTCCAACACTGCTAGACAACCGGTTGTTGATGGACCTGGCATAAATCAACTGCAAGCAAGATGTCAGCAACTTATATGCAACAGCCTGGCACCCTCCACTAGACGTACGTATTCATCGGCCCAACATCGTTTTCTGGTGTTCTCAACTCAGCATGGCTATTCATCTCCTTGTCCCACTACTGAGTCAATGTTATGCTTGTTTGTGACTCATTTGTCTGATTCACTCAAGCTACCTTCAATCAAGGTTTACCTATCGGCTGTAAGAGCATTACATCTAGAGCAAGGTTTTGCAGACCCACTAATAAATTGTGCACGCCTCCATCGACTTTTTCAAGGAATTAAAAAGACACACCTTGACAGCACTATACCTCGTCTGCCCATTACAGACTCGCTCATGGAAATTATTCATCGGTCATTGAATTTCTCATGTGAAGACCACATAATGTTTTGGGCTGCATGCACGCTAGCATACTTTGGATTCCTCAGGTCATCAGAGTTCACCGTCCCGAATCTACAAAGTTTTGATTCAGCAATCCATTTGCAGCTTTCTGATCTGTCTTTCGATTCAGTCATTACACCTACTTGTATGCGAGTTAGAATCAAGGCATCCAAAACTGATTCATTCCGTGAAGGATGTTATGTCCATATTGGCCTTGGATCATCAAGACTGTGTGCTGTTGCAGCTATGTCTGCTTATCTGTTCAAGCGTGGTGAAAAGGCTGGACCCCTTTTCTTATATAAATCTGGCGAATTGGGGCCGCAACAGTGGCTGGTCGTAATGGCATTCCAGATCATATCATCAAAGCTCTAGGACGCTGGAATAGCCAAGCGTATCTGCTATATACCAGAACTTCACCAGCATCACTTTCAACCTTTTCCAGTGTTCTGGCATAGTTTGATGTCTTTTCCAGAAAGTCAGTTT
Source organism: Haliclystus octoradiatus (assembly GCA_916610825.1). Taxonomy (NCBI): domain Eukaryota; kingdom Metazoa; phylum Cnidaria; class Staurozoa; order Stauromedusae; family Haliclystidae; genus Haliclystus; species Haliclystus octoradiatus. Next base: position 12,695,454 of record OU744450.1, read on the forward strand.
GATGTTTGTGCTTGCTGCTTGGGCATAATTTGGTGGGAGCTACAGATAAGAACCTGTATCTCTTCTCCAAGCACCTTGGAGTCCAATTTTGGTGGAGACAGGTTAGCACGAGTTTAGCTGCCTAACGAACGAATGAGTAACTCCCACCAACCAAGCACCAATCCCAAAACCCCACCAAAGGGTGGGGATTTTAATTGTAACTATATATCATGTAGTTGAGGTTAAAATCCAGACCTTTTTGAGGGGGTTCGAAGTACGTCCTATGTACAATCGTTATGCTGGAATTGCCTCGTTTGAATGTATGCCATCAGATGCCACGAGGCATAAGTGCACTGCATTACCTGGAATCATGTGATCTTGGTCAGCCTCTTCTCCACAACAGAGGGTAAGTCTCGTGATACTGTAAGGGTGTAGTCATTCTTGCATGTGCTAGCTTGCTAGCAGGTCGATAACGAACGAACGAATTCGCATTTAATTAAACGCAACGCAAATATGTCAAGACGTACACGAAACAGTCGTGATTCGATTGCTTCCCACCCGCCCTCTCCATTACTGTCTTTGCTGATTATACTTTAGATAAGTTAGCAGGTATTTAGTCTCATATAGGCTAGGCTTCGACACTATAGTGACTGCTATTAGATGAATGTAGAGTCTATGTTTGAGTTAATATTTCTGTATAAAAATGTAGAATGTCTAACCTTTATTTCAACAGGGTAGTTTTAATTTCTCCACTGAATATCAGTGTGACGGTGCTTGGTTCGAGTGGTGGAGACAGGTTAGCACGAGTTTAGCTGCCTAACGAACGAATGAGTAACTCCCACCAACCAAGCACCAATCCCAAAACCCCACCAAAGGGTGGGGATTTTAATCGTTTTTATCTTTTTTTTTAAGTTTTAAAAGGTCGACTTATACACGGTAATATACGGTAGCTGCTTGTGAAAAACATATAAATTATGCAATGCAACATAATATAAAGTATTTTTTATCTAAGTTTAAAAAATAAAAAATAAATTCAACATACTATATTGGCTTCTTCTTTGAATACATCACATGCCTTATGCAGACCAGATGATTGTAGATAGTCTGCAATGGCTTTATGCCTGAAAGATAATCAAGAGACATGTCAGTGATATTTCAGTTACGTTGAGCAGCACAGTCAAGTTAAAAATGCAAATATAAATAGTAAACATCCAACTCCAAATTCAGTTATGGTCTGACAAAAATATTTTCCCCTAAGGAAACTAATAACTTAAGGAAATTAAATCCCGGAAATACTGTGACGCCATTAAGATCTCAAATATTTCAGTTTTTGGGTTGCCATGGTAACAAAGAGAAATTTTGAAAAAAATATAAAATACTGCAGTAATAAAAAACAACAATTAAAGAAGGGAAATATTCACAATAAACTCTTGGAGCATGATTGAAACAAATTACAAAATATAACAAATTAAAGGCATACAATTGATATTGATCATCGCGTCTTGCATGCTCAAAATTGAAAAGTGAATGCCATCTTCAAGTCAAAAATAGTACAGTGAGTTAGTGCATCACAAAACATGTTCAAAGACCGAGCGCAAACGATGCCAGTCAATTTTATGCCTTTAAAATTGAAATTAAAATTGATTTTGTTTGGGGATGAGACAGTTAATCGGTTAACCGTTTTCTGGGAAAACTACTGGTTTATCTTAATTGTAAACAATTAGCCATTATCTTTTGTTTGTTTTGAATGTATTCAAAATAATAGATCTAATTCAGAGTACTGGTATATGGTCGGCTTCAGTTGACTGATTTATATTGTTTTGAAATTTTAATGAGTTCTAAAACAATCAATCAGATTAGTTTTCAATGAAAACAATCGACCTTGCGTTTCAAATGAATCATGAATCTTATCCCAGCCTCTGTGTGTGTCTGTGTAGATATTATAATATGTAGTCTACTGTCTACAACTAAGCGTTTTTGTGACAGAATAAGCTGCATTTAATATTGTGTATATTTCCAGACTGGAAGAATATCACGCTGCAATTGTTGTAAATGAAGTTCAAATTTAAATATTTTGTTCACATTTAAGGGGGTTCGCTACACATAATGCCAAATTTCAATTCTATAATAAATCGTTGACCTTAGGTGGAAACATTCTTAAAGTATAGAAGTCTGAAAATATGAAATAAAAATGAGGGGTCACCATATTATTTGTGGTACAGGGGTCGCTCAAACCCCCACTGATTTTGGGGACCAAAATCTGCGCAGTTGTTTGATATTCTCCAATAATCAGACGGATGCATGAGCGACACAGATTTTTTGAAGAAAGACTATCAGACATATATCAATACATAGCATATTCAAAATTTGACTCTAACTAATCATGGTTGTCTCTAATGAGACCCCCTGGGGAGTGCTCATTTCACCTATTTTCAGTACTTTACATGAAGATGCTCATATAAAAAACTATAATTTTTTCTTCAAATTTTCTGTGAATTATATCTATGGTGTGTACTATCTATATCACAAATAAAAAGTAAGGGGTCACCATATTTGTTTACCGGCAAAAGTGGATCAAAGTGGAAATATTTAATGACTAAAATTCAGTTCTCTACAAGGGGCAAATGAGCTCCAGGATATTTCAAGCAAACAATTTATATGTAGGGATGAGACGATAATGAAATTTGCCGATGTTCGATGCCGATTAGTTAGCCGCCGATTAGTCACACATCGGTCGATTAATCGGTGTTGCCGATTGTTTCCAATACAACAAATCAAATTTCAAAACAAAAGAGCAGGAGAAAACACATAGCCGTAGACGTAGATCATGAGTTTATAATACAAAATTATATTGTATATGCAAGTCTGCAATTAGCTGAATTAAACAAAATGACATATGGTTATGCTTTTTTAATTTGATGATAGCAAAAGTTTGCCTGTCCACACAACGAAGCGGGCAACGTTAAACGAAGGGACTTTTTCCGATAAATAATTTGTATATCTTTCCAGTTTACTTCATCCAAAATAATAAAAATAACATCTCTGTACAAGCATTTTTTATACATTAAACTACTTCAACTATTTTAAAACTGTTTCCTACAAAATAAAACCTGACGGCCGCTTTTTCATTCTCAATAAAATTATTCATTCGACCATGCTCACATGTTTTATTCATCAACGCTAATGTGTTGACCTTTTTCACTGTATAACAATAGAAGGTGGCAAGTGGCATGACGAATCATTCGAATGTTTTGAATAGGTTTTGAATTACAAAACGATGTAAACAAAACAGAGCGACTGCACTGATAGATATAAACTTTTAATTAAGTTTAAGATGACATCAAAACATTAAATTAATAAATTTTAGAATAAAGAAATTTTTGTATTGAATTTCATTGTCTGAAAACAATCGGTTCAACGATTGACAAAGTGGTTGATTTGCCGATGCCGATTATTTTCAGAACAATCGTCTCATCCCTAAATTTATGTAGCACAGTGGTGTACATATGTAAAAAAGCTATTTGACGAATATAGCATGAATTCCTCAAATTAATTTCCAATCAGGGGCACAAGGAACAATTATACCCCATCTTGCTCATTAAAACCCATAAAAGCAATTAAAATGGAACTGAGTTAATAAAGACAGCTCTCTCAGGAATCTTAAAGGAGCCCTCCAGTTTAATGGACAACATCTGAAAACAATTGTTTTTAAACAGTGGGAAACATCTTTGGACTTTTAGATCATAAATAGCCAGGTTAATCTTTGCAAGGAGAGATCACAAATACAGACAATCACCAATCCCATTTGATGAGCTAATACAGTAATTACAAATCAAAAGCTCTGTTGAAATGAGTTTGAATGATTTCAAACTTACCTTTCGGAAGTCACTACATAATGTAAACATTGTAATTTCACAACAAAAAACTCCCACTTCAGAAGCAGAAACAAATGTATGCTGCCACTATTTTAGCCATTATAAGCAAAAATAACATTTCAAGCACTACTGAGGTACTTATAGACAATAAATATTATGATATACTCATTTGATTGAATATCCAAAAGCTATTTTTAATAACATTTGAGTTAGTGTTGCGTTTTCACATTTCCCGCTTGTTTTTACGAAACAAGCTGCCATCTTTAAATTGTTTTTTTCTTACAAAAATGACTAATTATAAATTCAAAATGTCCCGAACCCCCTGAACATGCTCGCTTTTCACCATGATTTCACAGCAAATGCTATTGCTAACGCTAATCAATGTGTTAGTATTTGTTGTAAAATACGAAATCTCTTCTTGGGAATTTAAATTACTGAATGTTTATACAGTTGAATTTGTGACACATTCAAAATATCGCTAAAGCCCCGGCCAAATGAAGGCAAAACTTTGCCAGCTTTTTAACAACATCGATGTTGTGAAAATGCTGGCTTCATTTGGCTACCCCAGCCAGCATTTTCTCAGCATTTCCACAACATTGAGCAAAATTTTTATCAAATGCTGGCAAAATGTTGCCTTCATTTGGCCACCCCAGCCAGCACTTGGCCAGCACTTTCACAGCATGGCGATCAATGTTGTAAAAAAGCTGGCAAAATGTTGGCTTCATTTGGCCACCCCAGCCAGCAAATTTCAACAAATTCCGGTGTTGGATTTTGTTGGCTGGAGCTTTGAAGATGATCAAAAAATTGGCCAACATTCTATTGTTCTTTTCGATGTTGTGAAAATGCTGGCTGCATTTCGCCACCCCAATTTTGTTGCTGTCATGAGAGCATTTTACAAAGAAAAAAAAGTATTTCAACTTTTGAGGCGATTTTAGCAACACATGGGGCCAATGGCTGCCACCTGGTCTGCCCATGGGTTAATCTTGCACTGGGATGATCAAATGAATTTTGAGGAAAACGTAAAGTTGTGTGATCAATTCCATCTGAAGTCTGTTATACAAATCGAACAAGTTATGACCATGTAGTATTTTCTCCATAAAATTTGATTAAAAACACTACTTTGAAGGCATTTTTAACCAAGAAATAATTTCCAGGTCAAATTTTTAGTAACTACACAATTGCTAATTTCATAATAGGTTCTACTGCGGGTCATTCCATGTCAATTCAGCATGGCCTGACACCCACCCTCTTGGATTTGTCTTAAATTTCAACTGCAAAATGCTAACAAGTATCTATGACTATGCTTCAAATTTCAACTTCATAGCTCGATTGGTTTTTGAGATGCCGAAGATTGATTTTTGAAGATTTTGAGCTAAAAATAGGAAATTCCGTGTAGACACGTGTAAAGATCATCTGAGGTCTATTCTCAATTCAACACAAACGAGCATTTAGTTGATTTATGATATGCCGACAATCAGCAGGTTCTACCGTTCTTTGCAGCATATTGTAGGCAGCCTTGACAAGGGGATACTTCTTTTCATGCAATATGTAAATAGCAATTTTGGGAATATGCAAATAGATGAACAAACTACTGTAGTTTATTAGCTGTATGATTGAGTGTACTTACAGCTCTTCTTTTTGCTTTGATGTCAACACCATGTTTCGTTTTGTGCATAAAGTTGTAATAAAATTCTACCTAAAATGCATACTTTGAATGGCAAGGCCACCATTAGAGCACCATGCCCATCAACCGATATTCAAAACTCCAAAACTAAAAGAGGAAGGAATAACAAAATTGTAGTAAATTAAATTAATGTTCAAGAGAGAAAATTTCCAAGAGGTAAAATATAAATCAGGACACAGCCACATTTAAGCTGATAGTTTGGAGAGACAAGTTGAATAGTAACGTGTCGATGCTAGTAACGATTACAAAAGTAATGGTGTTAATTGTAATCATCATTTTCCAACAACTTCTACTTGCAAAGAGTCTTTGTTATGCAAACATAGTTTCTACATTTAGAATTTAAAATCAAGCAACGATTTTCGTTTTCTTCCAGTTAATTATTTTACATTGAATCAGAAGTAACTAGTTACTTTTTCACCCAAAGTAATGGTAATTGTAGCTTTAACATCCCTTGATATGAACCAATATTTCGACTGCCAATTATACATTGAATAATAATTTATATTATTAAGTAACATTGCTAGTGTAAACACATAATACAAACAATAAACACTGTATTGAACAAAGAAGTATTTCTTGATTGGCGGATTTCTAGCTTACTTTGGATCCCCTGCACAGAGAAAAGTCAGGATCCTGGGATCTAGGATCCCGGAAGTCTTGAGCTAGATTGACCAGAAATCATAAGGTTGTAATTTTTTAAAACAAATTATAAAAATATCTCTAGACATTCTGAATTCAAAAAATCTCCTATGACTTCGAAGCTAGATCCCAATATGTTGTTTTTGATGTAAAGTGGATTTTTAAGTCTTCGGCGTTCTCAAGTTGTTCAATGAGGATATGTATTGCTTCTTTTGGTGCATTGTGGAGCGAAATTCAGAAAAAACTTAGGATTCCGGAAGGTAAAACCTTTTCTAGGACCCTGCTGCCTAGTTTTGTTCGAATATAGCGTATGTGACTTTAGATTATCATATCAGTCGGTTGAAGGAATCCAACTGTTGCGATGGTCAACATTATATTACGCAAACAAACATAGGAGGCAGGGATTCCAGCAATGCTAATTCCAGATTCCAGAAGGCTAAGAGCAACTCGAGTATTGAAATTGTGAATATCTCAGCTTTAGCATGTCGTCAATTGTTGAAATTCCATAAATAGCGATTTCAATCATGATTTTATATGTAAGCCTCATACATCAATTAGTAGACTCTCCATTACTTTAAACAATGAAGGATGGAAGAGAAGCACAGAAGAGGAGACACATACTATTATCAAGGCCATTACACTATGCATGCAACAGAGTATATCCTTTAAAAATGAAAAAGTGTGTGCAAAGTGTCAACGTTACTTTAAAATGGAAGACAGGAATATTATTTGGATCCCACAGAATGAATTGATTCATGTTTGCAAACCTATTTCGACAAGTAGATGCAAAAGTAGTTTAAAGATGCACAGGTTAAATACCTTCAGTTTCTATATTATTAGCATATAAGTAATAGATTAAATGCAAAGTAGTATAAAAGTGCAGTGTTGTTTACAAAACGCCATGTTAATATTGTGCTGTGTGATGGATTTCATCGCAGGCCTACTGAGTAACTGAGATAGGAACATAAAGGGTTCAATTTAGCAGTTTTGCAAACGAAATACATGAATTCCATTCAAACAAGCCATTTCATTTACGTGACTCAGACTTTTTTTTATCAAACTTCTTACTAGATTTAGTAAACTTCAGATAAATTGATTCTTTCTGATTGCATTGTCGTTGAGCTTTCAATGCAATTGGATGCCATAAACAAATCAACGTGGTTTTCTTAAAGTCAGCACGAACTGCACAGAAAACAACACAGAGAAATCAATGTTGACATATACTACATGTTACGGTTGGTTAAAAAGTTTCTCTTTCTAGTTGAATGTTGTTGGTAAAAAGTGTGAGACAGCTGTCGAAATACACGATGGGATGCAGCAACATAAAAAGGACGTCATTCCTTCATCGATAAGATGAGAAATATAATGCACACCCTGATTTGCAGTCAATCGTTAAATAGGCTCAGGAAGGTAGAAAACAACCATCATAACCATTGTAGATAATTCAAAATATGGAATTCTCATGTATGACATTTGAGTCCGTCTGGTCACAAGATGAAAATCATAGGCGAGAAATGGTTGATGTGAATTGATTTAATTTTCGTGAGAGCAAGATTGCAAGTGGAATCGATTCAGAAAACGCATGACTATGTAACTAAACTTCATCATAAGTACGTAGTTGTAATATAGAATAACTAAGGCGAGTAAAAGCACCAAAACCAGCATTTATTATGAGGCTAGTCAGTATTATTAGGATGAAATGAGCACATAAAATGTGGGCTTGTGTGAAGTAAATTCAAACAGCAACATACCAACGAGCAACTTCGCGGCTGAATAACTTCAGAAATTCAATCTGTCGTGATAAACACACCTGTCTCATATGATGTTGTAAATAACTTGATGTATATAACTCGATCAGAGTAGTTGTCTGTTGATACAATAGTTGTTGTTCTTGCTTTCCTCTGTCAGATTCAAAAATCTTTTTTGTAAAACCTGTGAACAGCAGCACCAACGAGTTTTTTTGGGATTGTGAGATGATCCCAACAGGCTTTGCGCGCCTCGACATAGATCTGAATTATGTTCTGGTTCCCGCCCGTCGTTACACCCGCAGTTTTGAAAAGAATAGAAAGCGGTACAACCGCCAATGAATACCCAGATTGTAGTACATAACTTAGAATATATATATTATACATACTAAAGTAGCTTCCTGCTAAAATAAGATAGAGGAATTCATTTTAAGCATAATATCTATCATCTGGAAAAGTACTTACAAAATTGCATCTCGATTTTGTATTAATCAGTCTATAAGGTTTTCTAGGAATAAATCATATGATGTTTGCCAGCTGCAGAGGTTTGAAGAGCTATTTCATATCAAGGTACCAGTTCTTTCCCGATGTTCGCTAAAGATAAACTGACAACCATTTTTCAAATGTATTGAAGTGGCTGTAATGTGCATTAAATTGTTTAATAGCCTGGGAGCAGTTAAATATATTTTCTAGCCTGCGTGCAGACTTACCTAAAAAGGAACATCACTTTAGTCTGCCCGCAGGTTCGTCCGTCAAATAAATTGGGTCTTCTATTTTATTTTTGGTAGTACAGTAGTGATGGATATGGATATGCCTTGTTGTGAGGCCAGGGGGCCAAGGGCAGTAGTGCTCGACAGAATTTGGAATGAAAACAAAATGTGCAGACCATTGACACAAATCAAATACGTTCACAAGTGAAGAATATCTTCCCATCATCTTTTTAATTACCTATTTATTTACTTATTTATTTACAGTAGTAATGTATACACTCAATTTGATTAATCAAATATTATAAGCTACGATTAGCGGCGTTAAAAAATCATTTCCATAAAAAGGCAAAGTGTATATTATAATGATTGCTGAATAGATTGTAAAGACAGTGTCAAAATATGTGCATTGTATAATTATGTACAACATTTTAGAATAATAGTAATTAGACTTTGCTGCAGCAAAATAGTGACTGCTTGATTCACGGAGATTGCACGAAGGTGATCATCGTGGACTTTCTTCGATCTTATACAATAAAGGCTTTGGCATTGTTCTAAAATCTATTTTCTTTGGTATCGAAACGTTAAATTCTAGGTAGGCGATAATAGCTTCAAGCCATTTTTCAATCGAAGCAAATGGAGGTCTAGAAAGCAAGAACATAATACATATAAATTTATATAAGTACTCAAATAGTCATGCTAAACTGCTGGTGTAAGGTCGCCCACCGACTCCTACACAGGGGTACAATGTCAGTGATATCAAGGGTGTCTATGGTCCAGCGTCCGACAAAAGTGGGGATCGTGGGATCCTAGATCCCGGAAGGCTAGACAAAATTCAGAAGAAAATTGATGTTTTTGGTGATTTGTTGGTCAAGCATCAACAAAAAAATTTAGAAGAAAATGCTGAAATGCCTCTAGGATTCCAGGAGGCTGAACCTCTTGTCGGACCCTGCAATGGTCTATGCAAATTTTACCTACATCTCAGAATTGATAGCTTTATACGTTTTCCATAGCCTCTATTCGCTATAGCTGGTATCATCTCAATCTAATATCTGAGAAGGTCCACGTTTAATTATATTCTTATTGCAAATGCAAACAATTAGTGAACAGTACACGTTGCTGCATATCCATAAGAAGAGACTTCTGACTATCGCTGCAAGCTAACTTTGGTTGAATTATAGCTACATTCCACTTATGACGGATTGTTTATTAGAGGAAAACAACTCACCCGTTTCTAAAGTAAGAGGATCTCTACTTAAATACACGCAAAACATCTCTACTTAAATACACGCAAAACATCTTGAATATGTACATCGGGTTCAAGTTTATAAACCGATAATCTGATTATTCAAAGTGACTTTGGGTTTTATGAGCGTTCATTCATTCAGCTAGTCTGATATTTGTAGCACGAGTCATGTAGAAGAATAAATTCGAATCGTGCATAATGCTGTATTTAATGACATATTTGGTGTTCGGGATAGTATGATTTTGACTTAACATATGGCATCGATTATTGATCAACGACAAAATCACTACAGTATGCGGTTTCCTAAAGTCAATAATTAAATACCATATATTTTAATTTGGATTTCATCTATATTCTGTCAAATTGTCATCTGTTAAAATTAAATAGTAAATGAGTTTTCCAGTGACATCGATCTAACAATGATGTCGTTAATCTTGCTTCGAATCCTTCACTAATCAGATAATCCTTTCCAATTTTACGCAACATTGAATGACTTTGTTACGTACAAAGGCCACCAAGGTGTAAACAGTGAACTGGCCTGTATATGTTTATTGCTCATTTTGAAGACGATGAGCGTAATAGTCTGAGATGAAGGGGGCTATTTCTAAGACACAGCAATACTATTATATGTTTCCTGATTGGATTCCATCGTCAATGTCAAACGTCGATGCATGCATAGACTAAACATGCAGTGTCCCATTAACCTAACTAATTGAGTATTTATATACTAGATATGCCAAACAATAAAACAATAAAACCAAAAAATCATTACTTGGTAGCAATGGAGCTATATGGGGAAAGAGCTAGGGGAAAGAGGGGCAGGAGCAGTAGGTGCCATTTTGTATAATTATCATAAACTGTTACTTAAGGCCAGTACAACCGATCTAATTTTGTCAGTTCGTAAGCAAATAGTGGTAAAAAAGAGGATATGTACGATGCCATTGACGCTAATGTATTTTAATTTTATTTTAATGTATAATCATTTGAATAAAATCGGATATAATCACCCAAAAAAAATTAGGAAGCAAAAAGGAATAATGTTTTATCGAAACTTGAGGGTTTGTGTCAATTTGCCTGACGAAATGGGAATGTTCCCGAAAAAAGGCGTGGCATTTGCATATTTTGGAGCTTTAATACAGCAGTACCTTCAAATTTACACACGATGTTTGCAATTTGTTGTTCCAAAACTGTCCAAAATTTTCTTTAAAACTTTATCGGGGGTGGGGTGACAGCGACATTGTACAATGAAAACGTTATTGATGCAGTGTGCCCTTTATATAAGGTCTATTGTGTACCTCTCTTCTGGTTCTGCATTACAGCATGCTACTGCAAGGTCAGCGAATGGCTCGGGACAGCACATACAGAACTTTTCACGGAACTCTTTCTCGTCAAGGCCAAAGCTCTAAAAAGTGGAAGACAGAAGAAATTGATAGTTAGTCTACAATTTGCTTTTTGCATGAATAAACAACTAATTAACTGAGGACTTGATTAACAAACTTCCTTTTTTAAAGAACTCTGGTTGGTTGAGCTGACCAGCTAGTAATTTGTATTATAGCCAAACTAGCTACTCTCGGGTAGCTACTTCAATGTTATTTGCTGAGAGTACAGAGTAGTGGTCAATGGATGATAGGAAAGATAACAAAACAATATCGACCCCCAGCATCCAAGCTGATTTTTAGGCGAATTTTTCTTATATAAACTATGCCTTCTAAATCTGAATAGATTATCGATGTTATCACCTGACAATCTACAATTATATTCGTTGAGTTACAACGCCATCGTAGAGAATATCCAAGGCAACGTACCATAGAAAACATAATGCCATTACCTTTGAATGACGAGGTAGGAAGTCCGGATCGGATTTAACTCGACCAATTATCTGAAAAAGGAAGATTTATTAAGGTAATACGAATCAATGAGCTTCTCATTGTATTACAAAGGGTGAGGGTGACCAACCTAGAATCTTCCTCTAAGAAGATAGGAAAGAAAAGTAGTTGACCTATACCCTTTAATAGATATTAATGATTATTCAATATATTTAGGTAGAGAATGCGGATAGTTCCTTCAAATAATCTCTTGATGCTTACGATGGCATCCAAAAACTACAATCATTTAGGGGGTGTTTATATGAGGTGTGCCAGTCCTGCAAGGCGAGGCGACCCATTTGAGTGAGATCACCATATACTATAATTGTTCTCTATTGTTCTACTGCAGTGCATTTATGTGTTCGCCGGGTTAGCCCTTTTTATCCTGTTTTATATCATGTAAATGAGATCCACGTAAATAAGCATTGTATTGCTTCATGGATTTCCAATAAAGTTTAATGATTATGACCTCTATATGATTACATTATCATCACGGAAATTCAAGTTGTACCTTTTCGATATTTGAAACGTAGGATGTTTCTTGGCAATAAATTTCAAAGACGGCAATTACATAATACTTCTTACTTTAAAAACGCATTTCACAAATCAATAACAATCAGATACTAGTATTAGTGTATCATACTAACTGATTAATTAATTGCATACCTCACATAGGACAATTCCATAAGAAAAGACGTCAGCTTGCCCATCATATCGTTTTCCTTCAATAAGAAATAATAAAATCAATCTCCATCAATACCACAATTAAAGTACTGTACACCAGTGTAGTATAGTTTACTTTTTTTATCCCAAAACGTTTAATATAGTCAATTTATTTCAATTTATTTATTATGGCAATTATTACTACAGTACTGATAATTTATGTAGGGTTACATACATAGTAGAATCAGTAGATATTTCATTTTTAAGCTCTAGTAATATACAGTAGTTAATGTTTTACAGAGCTCTTCACCCTCCCACATTGGGCGGGAGTCTCCCGCATTTTATCGTCTTCTCCCACTCTCCCGCTTTGAAAAATTTTCTCCAGCATTTTTCAAATAATGCTCATTTTTCTAAACAAATCAATTAACGTATAAATTATACAATATTTTGTTTGATATCATAACAACTTCTAATTAACATTCTAGTCATAAAACAACACAACAAGGTAATTAAGGTCACAATTAATTCATGTGAATTACAGGTAAGATAATGCAGAAGTTCAAGATCATAAACTTTGCAATCATGTAATTCAACCTTTATTTTTGAATTTTGCTTATTAGATTTAGATATTTAACGTTCTTGGTAAGGCCGCATTTCCAGTTTTAATTTTTCACTGCCAACACTACATAACATCTCATAAGATACTAAAATACCTTTTATCATTTCCGGTGCCATCCAGTAAGGTGAACCAACCACTGATAGTCTAATGTGTCGCAATAAAGATATAATGAAATGTAAATTACAACTACTTCCTCAATCAGGAACCGACAAAAGTAGAAATACTGGAATTCTATATTCTGGAAGGTTAGAGCAAAATTATTTTTATTTATTGGTTGGTCAAAGTTAAACAAAACAATCCAGAAAAAGATGTTAAAATGCCTCCAGGAATCCAGAAGGCTGCACGTTTTGTCAGAAAATGTCCTCAATATCAACATCGAACATCCTTATTAATCCCAATTTATTGAAAGGCGATATAACATTCATGAACTTCCGTGAACAGTTCATGAACTGATAAAGTAGTTTTCAAATAGGAAGAAGGTTGGGGTTCATGTTATCTTTTATTTTCTAATTGCATCTTGCTGTTTGATGTGACATTCAGGCAGGCATCACATGTAAGGCAGGTAGTAACTTATCTGGATAATAATGATAGAGTGTATCAGGGTGTTAACCAATAGTAGGCCTACAACATAAGTGGGGAAATGAGAATTACATACTGATGAGGGGGACTATCGTTCAGGCAGCAGAGCATCAGGGCTTCATATCTGATAATGAGTGATTCACATCCGCCAAACGGTTTTCTCGGGTTAGAGATTATCTTGTAGGCTACCGGTAGATAGAACGGTGGGCGCATTTGGTAATACTGTATAGTATACATGCTTTTTATCTAATACTAGTACAATATGGGCACTCTTGATCTACTATTTAATTATGAACACATCTGATTCCTAATAGCTGAACATTATTGTGCAATTAGTGAAATATCATTTATCCGAAAAGATTAATATGTTAGATATATTTACCTTTTTTTGGGAGAACGCGGTGACTTTGGACTGGACATATTGTTGTTCTTGAAGATTTCTTTTTGGATTTTTGAAATGCAATCATTTTCTTCAAAGACACAAGCTAAGCCAAAATCAGCAACAACAACTTGGCGACCAAACTAATAAGAAATTATTAGAAATTGTAAAAACTGCCATAAACATATTGATGTAGATAATTAAAATTTGTTATAATGATTGATAATTGATAGAAAGTTCAATGATTAAAGATCGAGTGAGATTAAACACTGTTTGAGTCATACCGCATCAGATCGAACAAGACAATTATGAGATTTCAAATCTCGATGCATCACACCCATGCTGTGCAAATAACCCTGTTGAAAATATAACATCAAATTATAGGCTAATGTTTATACAAAATAATGGTATACTGATTCTAGAATTGCACAGAAATGGGGACCAATGAGTGAAATCAGGCTAAGCATAGGCTAGATCAGATGTTGCAAATGGATTTCAAGCCATAAGTGAGGTGATCAAATTTTCAGGTTACTCGGCATGAATAGTTTCAGATGTGAATTGTGAAAGCATTACTGCAAATTGAATGGTACCTGCTGTCAAGGCGAGTGCATTGCAAATCCACATTAAAACATATTAATGTTGGAAAGTAAATTTGAGGCAAAGTTAAAACAGGAATATGAATATGGATCACTTGCAGAATAGATGAACGTTACATGCCTATATCTGCACAAGTTGCTGATGGGCTCTACCTACACATGATGTGTTGTAATACTAATGATAAACTATAACTTTGAAATGGTTGCAGGACAAAGTCATTGCTGTCAGTATAAAAACAAAATAATCCATAAGCATCTTGAGATGTTAGACCAAATGTTTTCAAGAGTTCAACTTAATTTCTCTCAGGTGAGAGTTTTTTCTGGAGATGGATAATTTTATATAAACGTATGATATTTATATAAATCGATGATAAAGACATAGATATAGAATTTATAGGAGCGCTTTAGTGATTCAAAATCCAATTGCCAAAAATAGATTTAGCGATACTTGAGATTAACAAAAGCCATCACTTACCATGCCAGATGCAATATCTTTTGCCATATGGACTTTCTGTAGCCAAGGTATTTCAATATACTAATGAAAAACAAGATCTTATATTATGAAGGTCTGGCAGTGGCAATAGATAGGCCTAGACGTTACTTATAATGACCATTATCTGTACCTGATAGAGATATTAGCAATCCCATTTATATTCCTAGTTTCAATATGACAAATTGTTCAATTCTATTATTTTTTTAAAATCAGTTATCTCAAACTCAATTGCTCCGCCTTGCTAGCATCACAATAAAAAATAAAATCAATTATAATTAACATCCTTATCACAATATTTTTAGATATATGAATAATTCATGTAACAGTCAGTGATATTGATGAGGCTACGTCCTACCATTTCTGCCTTGAATATGAGCAATTATAACTATAGATAAATAACAATTGACTCAAATGTTGAAAGGTGCATATAACGAAATTAAATTTAAGCAAGCATGTAAGGCGCTATTGAGCAATTTATTGAATATAAGTGCTATATAAGTAACTACTATTATTATTTTTATTATATTAATGGAAAATCAACTATCATTGTTTTCGTAGTTACAAACTAACCTTATTTTTTAATAATTTTCGCAGATGACCACCAGCAACATATTCTAAACAACAAAATCATAATTAAAAAAGTACGTTCCCCAATTTGGTTTGGAATTGCAAATATACAATCTCACTATAATGATCAGGCAATGGGGGAAAAAGACTTATTTCACCCATCCAGATTTATCTTGGTGTACTACTTCTGCACATCCTATACATGCCTATTGTTAGCTCTCTGTTGGTGAATTTGATAGGAGAACTTATATATTTTACTTCTAAGGAGATATTTGTGTCTTAACATGTGCAATCATGTAATTCAACCACGCAGTGTACATGTATGTTTCCATTTCAAGGTCCGATAGCCAAGTAAAACCCAACCAAGAGCAGATCATACAACCAGTGGTACAACCATTCCAAAGGACAACCATTCAAAAGTGGTACTGCCTTGATTCACTATGAATCTTGAATATACTGAATAGCTACTGAAAAACTACTGAAACCATACTAAAATTCACCCAAATATACCGGTAGATTGTTTTCATTCTACTAAAAAATTAAGTCTGAAATGCACCTCAAAATTTGAAAGTTACTAAATAAAAGACCAAATCAGATCAGCAGCCTATTCAGTAAGTTTTTCGTATGTTTACATTAGGTTTTCAGATTTTCAAACATAAAGGAGTAAAAATTTCTTTTTGCTGATAATTGTAATAGTTAAAAAAAAATATGTTTAGCTTGCCTGTAATGATATGCAATGCCTTGTTTCTGTACATAACTCCAATGAACCGCAGAAGGTTAGGATGATTTAGTCTCTTCAACACATGAACCTAAATATAAAATGTCACTTGATAACTGACAAAACTGGAATAAAATCTCTTGAGTACCGTACAATAATTTCTCATTTTCACTCTAAGCATTGATATTATTAAAACTGTAATAAAGTCAAAGATCGCACAATTTTTGTTGTTGATTTTTCCTGTATAAAGCGTGAAACTTAGATTCAATTGAATAAAACATTATTAATATTAATAACACCCCTGTGCTACATTTCTAATTCATGAACAACTCATGAACAGTTTCATAAGGAGTTCCCAAACTGTTCATAAACCGTTCTCCATGGAAATTTCATGAGGTTCATAATGTCCACAAATAGTTTATTGACAGTTCATGAGCACAGTAAAGTTTTTGTAAGGGTAACAAACTGATTGCATAGGGTGAGGTATCGATCTTTGTATGATAAATGTTTCAGATTTCTGATAACAACTACCTATGCCAATTGTTTAGACTGTAGTTATATACACTCTTTTCATTAGAAATGATAAAATCAAGCTGTGACCGAAATGTCCTTAAGGTGCTTGAAATGTCAGTCTGAAATGTATTCTTTGTTACTAAAGTATCGTCAAAGCATATTCATTTATATTTTTAATGATTCCAGAAGTAAATGTTGTTTAACAAATTAAAGTTTAAATCGAAAATGAATGTAAAAAAACTTGAAAATCTGCCTGATAATGTTATGAAATTTTTATGAATTAGAGCATCAATGTTCTAATAAAGGTATGCTCTTGATGAAAGTGTGCGAATCATGGTGTGAATCCAACCTGAATTCAATTGCATCGTATTTCAGCTTTCAGAACGGCTTGACTTGATTGGTTACCAAGACTTATTAAATTATGATACGGTAACAAGGGAATATCTGAGTTATTAGTCATCATCAATATTAAAGCTTTGACACTTTTAATCTGTACCTCCTTGAGAAAGCTCTCCTGTGACGATTTCGAAATGTTTTTTAACTGTTTCATGACCATTTCATCACCAGATGTCGAGTGTGTTACCTGGATCAGAGAAAATATAACATAAATGCAATTAATGATATCAAACTCAATGCAAAGCGAGGATCTATTTTTTTATGTCAACTTCGATCAATCATTTTCCTTCCTCTCCAATCACATTACAATATATCCATATCTAGCAAGTAATATTGGGGTACGGTAGTTATTCAAACCACGATGAAGTAGTTTAAGGCATTTAGAGGCAATGCAACTGAAGAAATTATATCAACTAATTAATGAAATCAGAACTCAGTTCTTGAAAGTATTTAGATAAATACAATTGAGTATAAAATTCTAATGAGATATGAAATGAAAATGTAAATTTTAATCCATATTTACTTCTAATTTGATCTTAATTTGTTATTAAGCACTGCAGTACCTTCCTGATCTGAATATTTCCAGCCTTCTGTAAACCAGGTTTCAATTTTCTGGATATTGTTAGACAATGTTACACTTTGTTAGAATGAGTTTAAATGTTGCTTACACAAGGTGTTGCTTCCGAGCTCATTGGCTTTTTAGTGAGTCTCACAACTTCACACAGAATATCACAGCCTCACATTTTCGATTTCATTTCCATGTAAATAAATGTCCCATAGCTTAGTTTATACTGTTGGATTATTACCGTATGGGTGTTGCTTCTTTTAAGCTTTAACTATAGGTGCACTGGCAACACATCCAACATTTTGATGTTCATTTTTGCCACTTATAAATCCATGAAGAAATGCATGCCCTAAACCTCCTAGAAGAAACCAACCCTGTCTGATGGCCACTGTAATTTATCCCTAGAATACAGCATTTCAAACATCTCACTATTTTTTATTTCAAGTTGGAAAGTCTGCATTATGTGATAGCTTTGATTTGTTTAGGATGTTCAGCTACATACTATAGAAGATCAAAATTGATTTTCATATACTTTTAATCTATTGACAACAAAGAATAGATGTAAACTTTATTATTTTCTTTCTAAATAATTTAACCTTCATTAAGTTGACCATAAGATTGATATCAATATAGTCTTAACGATGACCAACGGCATATATCGGATATTACCATCTAATCACTGATAGTCTCAGTAATGTTTTTGTTATTTGACAAATATAATTACTATATATATTAACTTGATTATTAAGATACATATGTCTCTATCTAGCTACCTTGATTACTTGGCCAAAGAAACCTTCACCAATTATATCACCCAGTGCTAGTTCCGATGGTCTAAACACTTGACTATATGATTGATCATCTACTTTGAATGATTGTGCTCGATGGAGATTGGCAATACCCTTTTGACTGACATTTTTCTTCTGTTGATCACTAATAACCAATCAAATATTAAGCATCAATGTAAAAGTAGTATTAATAAAACTAGAAATTAATGGTCGGGTGATACCTCAAAACAGATATATTCTTTGAAAAATAGGATCTAGATTAGTTGCATTTTGAATGAAAGTAGTTAATATAATAAAGGGTGATCTGGCAAGTTTCATTTTTGACTCTCATAATTCTATAGTATATACTGTAGTACAAGTAGCCTACACAGCTTGCTATGTCCTGTAAAAGATGGTTGCTACATGCAGGTGGTCTTTATATACAGGGCCCAGGGTACAATGACATATTGATTAAATAGATAATACTGTTTTGGACATAGATATAGGGAAGGGTGACGACTAGACATAGGTGGCCAATGTATGGAGTTGCTGTTACAGAACTATTGACTGTACAATGTACATATAAATGAAGAACGTTCATTAGCTTAATTTGTTTCTCTACATAATGTACTTCTATGCAAGTAATGAACAGTAATGCTCACTGATTGTTGCAATATTCTAAGCGAATGTCAATTAAATATACATGTAGTGGTCTACAATTATACACTATGACCAATGTTTTGATACAAATTGCATTGATAAATACTTGTAAGTTGAACACAAGGCTAGTGAAAATGGGTAATGGGAAGAGTAA
Source organism: Haliclystus octoradiatus (assembly GCA_916610825.1). Taxonomy (NCBI): domain Eukaryota; kingdom Metazoa; phylum Cnidaria; class Staurozoa; order Stauromedusae; family Haliclystidae; genus Haliclystus; species Haliclystus octoradiatus. Next base: position 12,714,863 of record OU744450.1, read on the forward strand.
TAACAACAAGGTTCTGTGCACTAATGAAAGAAAGTCTATCTGCATCGCAAGTTAGTAAAAGCTAGCTGATTAGAACTCTACTAAGAAAATTGTTGCTATATGTCGTATAAAAGTTAGATAATTCATCAATGTAATTTGGTAAAGTAGAGTGTGTATAAATGAAAATCAAACAAACCTCCCAACTTCTGAAAATGAGGATGAACGTTTTACGTCTCTCACTGGGGAACCAAGAGGACTTGCAGGGCCTTTTTCTTTAGAGTTCTGCCTTGGTAGATTTGATACTGAGCGTCTCTGATATCGTTCTTGTTTCGCTTTCTGAGCTTTAGATTTGAGTACTGATGCTTCACTTCGTGTCCGTTTAAAAATACTAAAATTGAAAAACGATAGAGCACCTTCAAATTTTTTCTGCTCATCTTCATCCCTGCTGTTCTTCATTGTATTTGATGTCAGCTTTTCTATTGCAGATGTTTTGTCTAAATTTTCAGTGCTACGACTTATTCCATATAACTGATTAGTCTTTGCATTTCTTTCTAATGTCAGACATATTTCAGTGACACATTTCTTTTGAAGTAGTTCTGACATCTAAATAGAAAGAAAACACATGGAGCCATAAATGAGTACTCACATTGACGTTAACTACTTGCATAAAAGTAACACACATGGGAAATTCCCTGGAAATGATTAACTTTACAGGCTTTCAGACACCCTATGCATTTTTAAATTTCACTGATTTCTTTCATGTGCATTTGATTGATTGGCAATATCTGTCATATTTCCATTAAAATTATGCTACAATTAAATCAGGTGTCCAAGAAAAGGAAATAACATGAACAACATTTGTGCAACAATGTGAACATAGGCATCACCAGATATGGCTGTATAATAGTACCTAGATATGGTTGCGATGCACCTTACCTGATGAACATTCTTATCGGTAATTGGTATTCCATTGACTTCTAAAACCCTATCACCAGCTCTTAGTGGTGATGAATCTTTCATGCTTGGTGTCCTAAGAGATACAAATAGCAGGACTTCAGAATCCTATGTCATCAAGACATAAACAATCCATCTCTGTCAAACAAAAGTTTTCTCACAAAAAGTTTCTTAGTAGGCATAAACCTATGACAATGTGAGACTGAATATGTGGCCACAGAAAACAAACCATAAAATAATAGCAACATAGCTAATATATAGGCCTACATATACCATTATACAACTTGGACATATAATAACAATTATTTAATCTAATTGTTTTGGTACCAGGAGCTCTACATATTATTGACAGCACTGATAGCATCATGACTATGCTAACAATTTCTCTATAAATTGCTATCTAAATATCAGACTAAACCCAAATGAAATTTTTCAATTAATTAAATTAGCAAAAACTAACTAGTGTACAACGTAGGCCTACTATTTAAAGTTTTTCATTTTGATTTGAATTACCTTGGTAAATTTTTTAGATAAACCATGACCGGCAGAATGGATAAATTCCACAAATTAATTGCAGTTCGAGAAGTGAATACTTCTGTCATAACTAGTAACTAACAGTGTTTGTGTTACCAGTATGTATTGGTTTGTCTTGCAGCAGACAGCTTTTCAAACTCTACACTGTTGTCAAATCCTTATTTCACATGCAAGATTGTAGAATGTTAAGGAGAGATGCAAGCATTATCTTACCTTTGGATTGAAAGTGTACTACTTTTTCGTTGCACTGCGCAATGTCCATTATTTGAAGGTGGAAATATATCATCACTGAGCTTCCGTTGCAGCTTAGGTTTATTTAATTCTACAGTGATGCCAGCATCATCACAATCGCTTGATTTTATTTTCAACTGGTGAATGGTGTGGTTGCCAAGGGGAAGATAAACATTTCTTTTTCCTTTGACTTCATAAGACACTTTATAACAATGACCACTAGAGAATTAAAAAGAGATACATGAGATTAATCAGAAAGAAAACTGCCTAATCTCATTTTTCCAGCATTAGGCCTACTATATTTTGGCTAATAAGGTGTTAAGTTCAAGTTCATTCCTGAGAAAAAGTTCATGAGCAATTTGTGAGATCATGAACATTTCGAGGAAGGTCCATAAACAGTTTGTGAAAATTTCATATGCAGTAAAATAACAAGGATCTAACCAAATTTGTAACAGCACTACATGAACATTAACAGTTCCTGGAAAATTCATGAAAACTATGTGATAAATTCATGTTTGCGCTTACACATTACAAAGAGTTAATAACTCTCTATTATCAAAGATGTTTGATATTTTAGAAATTTGTTTCACAGTGAGACAATAAATAGAACTCAGCAGCTGTTGTGCATTGATATTGATTTTTCTATTTCCAAAAATACCTGTTTATAGTTCATTGTATTTATTTCTAATTTTCTAAATTTAATGTCTAATATATAGCCTACATCACTGCTAAGAGTATGCTCTGCTATATTAAATGTTTACAATTCCATAAAATATAAACACTTTCCACATTTAGTCTAGGCTACTCTTACCAGAACAATTTCACCCCTCCTTCAAATATGAATTCATCTCCTTCCCCAATGTGTTTCTTGCATAAAGTACAAGTGAAACACTCAGGATGAAATGAAACATCACCAGCCATCTAAAAAAGATGTAAAATTCAAATATAATAAAACCAGCCTCTTTTGAGTTCCATGTCAGTTTCATATTTCTCATTGTTAATACCAAACCCTAGGGAAAAAACGAGGGATCATCTATTAAATTTACTTTGCTTATCCCACCTTAAAACAATGAAACTTTCAAACTCCAAAGAGGCTTATTATTCATTCGTCAATTAACTTTTGATTTCTGTAACATAAATTATTTGACTTTGGTCTTGGTAATTCACCATTTAGGGCGGTACAAATCATGAAATGATCACTATCAGCCCGTGTGATTGACTTCCCAAGTCTCACTTTTTACTATGACGACTTTGATATGTTTGCAAATGAGAATTGTGTCCTTTGGCAATTCTATTGTTTTCAAAAACAAAGAAACCAACAACAAAATCTTACATAATTTTATCTGAGTATTCCAGGGTGTCAACAGTCAACAGCTAACGAATCGTAAAATATATTAGCGTCTGAAACCTTCAAAGCCGCTATATTATTTGACAGAAAAAGTGTCTTGAGTCACTTTGTCTCTATGTATTTCAGAGTATTTGAGCTAATTAAACTGGCTAACTGATTCTATTATTCTAAGTTACTGATTTATTGAACGCTCATGTTGGCCTGTTTACTGCAAACTTTTTGAATGCTTGTCGGAGATCAAAATACAGGTTGAAATATGATTCATTGTGGAAATGATCAACATCAAACTCAAAGGTTGCTATATTATAACTTCCCTTGTTCTTGTACACGTGGAACTGCTCAGTTTTTCGATGGTAATCCCAAAGCATTTACAATGACACAATAAATAACAGTCCTGGAGGGTAAAAACATTTACAGATAATTTCGCCATCGGTATTTTATGAACGATGATGTTCAATAAGTTTTTAACTTTCCACAAGCTTCCCATTGGATTGTGGGAGTAGTAGGTTTAGATTGAGATCACCAATTATGTTATTACCAGCCCTAAGTTTTTCTGACAATTTCCCGACAGCTTGTGGTGTACTACAGGGTGACACATTGTCCCCTTTTTATTTACTCTATTTATTGATTATGGTTTTCGTGTTTCATGCTTTGACTCTTCGGGTTTTACTCTTGATCGTAGTAGGTCTTCACGTCATCTAAAGCGCAGCGTATCGAACCTCTCATTCGTTGACGATATTGCTATCTTAATGAATAGCATATCTGATGCAAAACAACTTCTCAACAAAGTTGAACGGGTCGGTAAAAGGGTAGGCTTGACAATTAACACGTCTAAGACAAAATTTATTGCTTTAGGCATACAACAGGCACACCTTGCTACATCAAATGGTGACATAGAACGTCTAGACTTGTTCAAGTAACTAGGTGCTGTACTTCCATCTTCTTCAGATGATTTAACCCACGTAGAGGCCAGGCTTGGGCAGCAATTAGAAGTCTAAATAAATTCTGGGCATCTGATGACAACATTGACGTTTTTTAAGTTACGACTTTTCAGACACACAATAGAACATGTTCTATTATATGCTTCTGGAACTTGGGTTCTATCAACCACACTATTGATTCGAATTGACTCAGCTTATGACGCCATGCTTTGGCATGCTTTAGGAATACATTGGCCCAACTTACTGTCTACTGCTAATCAATGTCAGATGTATTTTTTCGGTCACATCGAAAGATCAAAGACGTCGACGGGGCTATGGGTAAGTAGTATCTTTTCGTAATGTTTTAAATGACGAATTGTCTTATTAACAAGTTTCTCTGTCAGCTATGTCTGACCGTGATTTGTGGCGCTCTTTGTGTGTAGCAAATATGATAGGCGAAAGAGGGACGGTACATTCCTATGACATAACTGTCTATAATACTAAGTCTACAAGTTCTCTGAAATCAGTCTAGGGTCTGTGAACTAATGTGTGATTTTCAGCCCATCGAACATATCACCTACATAAATTTGGTACATTATTCACAACCCAATTCACACACTGTCACAAAACATCAATTGTCATAAAATCACAACTCTTTGTCAAATACACCATAGTTATCAGCCACGACAATGATCTTAATGATAATGCGACATAATGCATAAATTATATCCCAAACTCATTGTTACGTACAGCTTAACTGTATGTAACCTGAGTAAGTGTAACCTGATATGAGCGTGACTGCTATTATCGAATATGTATGTAACCTATGTTTTAGTTTATTCCCCTCGTGGCAACTGTACGAACATGTTGTATTGAAGTCTTAATTATATACTATCAATCTATCAGCTTGATTGTGACATGGTGTCAGATGTTAAATTTATTATATTACTACAAGTTATTTTATATTTTCCATTATACTTTAATTACTAACTGTTAAAATCAGCGTTAGCCAAAATGGCACAATATCAACAGCCAGCGAAATTTTCATTTAAACCGGCCGATTAGGAAGATTGGTTAGATGATTTTAACCGGTTCAGAAGAATTTCGTTTCTTGATAAACAAGTTGGTGAAAATCAACGAGATGCTTTACTTTACTGCATGGGTAGCAGAAAAGCTTCAAAGATTTTTAAAACGTTATCGTTGGATGCTAAAATAAAGCCAGATGACGCAGACGAATATTATAAAGAAATCAGTGAGAAATTTACAGGATATTTCATCCCTAAACGAAACATAATACATGAACGGGCGATTTTTAACGAAAGGAGACAAAACCAAGGGGAATCCGTTGAAGAATATATTCGGTCATTACAAGAATCAGTTATTCATTGCTCGTATATCGACGCAGATGACCACGTGAGTGATCGTCTTGTTCTTGGTCTGAAAGACAAACAAGTCAAGCAAAAATTACAGCTTACCAGTGGATTAACTTTGGCCAAAGCTATTGATATCTCAAGACAAACAGAGATGATTAAAATGCAAATTAAACAACAATCGCGAATGAATGAAGATGATGATAGCGTGTCGAGCGTGAATGAAGAGTTGAGTGTTCAAGAGTTGCGGTCAAACAAAGGTCGATATCAGAGGAATTGGTCGTCAACAGCAACACGAACAACGCGTCAAAATCAAGATTGCAGCCAATGTGGATATCAACACGAGCAAGATCGATGTCCTGCAAAAGGAAAGAGTTGCAACAAATGTAAACGACCAGGACATTTTGCGAAAATGTGTCGTTCAAAGAATATCAGGGAAATAGTAGAAGTTGAGACAGACGAGGATAGCAATGATGAATTTATTTGGATTCCATTACATACAACAAAGCCAATGCGAAACCATGGAATATAAACATGAAGATAAATATGAAAGATATAGAATTTAAATTGGATACTGGTGCAGACGTTACAGTTATTACAGAGAGCACTTGGAAAAGTTTATATCCGAAACCTGAACTTGCAGCCGTAAGTAAACACCTGTCATCGCCTGGCGGGGCAGTTGGTTGTGTTGGTAAGTTTTGTAACTGTGAGGTATATGTAATCCGTGGAACGAAAAACAATTTGTTAGGACGAAATAACTCATTACATTTAATCTAATTAAACGCATTGACAATATTGAAAATAATATATTTGCATCTTTTGGTAAAATGATTACAACACCAGTAAAAATCACCCTTAAGGATGGTGCTACTCCTTCTTGCGTGACAGCTCCACGTAGAGTACCGTTTCCTATTTTTCCTGAAGTTAAGAAAGAATTACTTCGAATGGAAGAAAAAGGGATTATTAGGAAAGTATCCAGCCCTTCTGATTGGTGTTCCCCCATGGTACCTGTAGTGAAGAAAAATGGGAAGGTTCGAATATGCGTCGATTATAAGAAGCTCAATTGCAGTGTAAAGAGAGAACATTTTATGCTACCAAACTTAGATGATGTAGCTCCCAATTTAGCAGGAGCGAAACATTTCAGTGCATTAGATGCATCAGGCGGTTATTACCAAATCCCGCTTGATGAAGAAAGCTCAATGCTAACAACTTTTATTACGCCAATAGGAAGGTTTTGCTTTAATAGAATACCTATGGGAATAAGTTGTGCCCCAGAAATTTTTCAAAAGAAAATGGAAGATCTGTTAAGTGATATTGATGGGTGTAACGCTATAATGGACGATATTATAGTCTATGGTAATACTGAACAAGAACACAACCAACGATTAGACAAGGTTTATGACAAAATTTATAAATCTGGACTTAAGCTAAATAAAGAAAAATGTCAGATAAATTGCCAAGAATTGAAATATTTTGGCCATACTATCAGCTCTGATGGAATCAGACCACACAGTGACCGATTAAATGCACTATTTCAGTTACAAGCTCCAAATAATATTAGTGAGCTTAGAACAATTATGGGTATGTTGAATTACTTAACAAAATTTGTTCCGAACATGTCATCAAAGCTTTATCCATTAAGTGAATTATTAAAAGGTGATAAAAGTTGGTATTGGGGGTCTCCGCAGATACAAGCGTTAATAGACATTAAAGAGGAATTAAAAAATTTACCATCATTAGTATTTTATGACCCAAATCAGGAGTTAATGGTTAGTGCAGATGCTAGCTCGTTTGGATTAGGTGGTGTTTTACTACAACGCTGCCAGGGTGAATTCCGCCCGGTTGCCTTTTGTTCCAGACAATTATCTAAGTCTGAGAAACGTTATGCCCAAATTGAGAAAGAAGCTTTGGCTTCAGTATGGGCATGTGAAAAGTTTGCTAAATACTTGATAGGATTGCCATCATTTGAATTAATCACAGATCACAAACCGCTTGTACCACTGATGACCACCAAAAACTTAGATGAATGCCCAATTCGCTGTCAGCGCCTTTTAATGAGACTGATGCGATTCAACCCTAATGTTACCCATGTACCAGGTAAAGATTTGCTAATAGCAGATGCTTTGTCCCGTAATCCAGTGATATTACCATCTGATCATGAGACCTTAAAAAGTGATGAGATTGAGCTGTTTGTTAACACCATTGTACAAGGTTGGCCTGTTAGCCACAACAGACTTGAAGCTATAAAAACAGCCACTGAAAAAGATGAAACATTAATAGAAGTTAAACGTTATATTATTAATGAGTGGCCAGCTGTTCAAAGTTCTGTAAAGAATAATGTAAAAGCATATATTAAACATCAAAGTGAGTTATCAATTGTAAAAGAATTAATTATTTACCAGGGGCGTATTGTCATTCCTAGTATATTGCAGAATGATATTATGCATAAATTACATGAAAGTCATCAAGGTATTACTAAATGCAGAGAAAATGCAAAAATTAGTGTATGGTGGCCAGGTATTGGAAAATCTATTACTGAAACAATAGAGGCGTGTAATGACTGTCAAATCACATCAAGAAATAATAGAAAAGAGCTTTTAAAGCCAACACCACTGCCTTCAAGGCCATGGCAGAAAGTTGCCTGTGATTTATTTACACACAATAATAAATCATACATAGTTTTTATGGATTATTACTCTCGATGGATAGACATTAAACTGTTAACAAATACGAGATGCTCGACTACAATCTCAAAATTTAAAAGTGTGTTTGCAACACATGGCATACCTGATACAGTGGTGAGCGATAATGGTCCACAATTTTCAGCATCAGAATTTGAGGATTTTGCTATATCTTATGGGTTTCATCATGATCCAACTGATCCATATCATCCGCAATCAAATGGGGAAGCAGAAAGAGGCGTAGCCATTGCGAAAAAGATTTTAAGCCAAGCTGATGTTGATTTGGCATTGTTACAACATAGAAATACAACACATAGTACAACAGGTGTTGCACCAGCTGTAGCGCTGATGGGACGAAATCTTCAGACGAAATTGCCAGTTCTACCATCAACTCTCATACCAAAATCACCAGTGGATAGACAGATGAGGAAAAATGATATTCAACAAAAAGAAAGGTACAAGAAAAATTATGACTCTCGAAATGGAGCACGAGATTTACCGGTATTAAAAGTAAATGATTACGTACGTACTCGTATTGGGAAGGATAACAAATGGAGTGAAAAAGGGAAAATTATTGCTGCTAATAAGTCAAGAAGATCATACTTAATTAAATTCAATGGAGCAATATACCGGAGGAATCGGCAACATCTAAAGTTAGTACCAAGTATTACTACTGATGAAGAAGATCATGATCTAGAAGTAGCCGATGATACTAACGATAATGATGTATTGCAAAATAATGGGAGAAATGGTGATACAAATGGTGATACAGCTACAAGAAAGAGTGGTAGAGTGGTTAGACCACCAAATAGATTTATTCCAGATTAATTAGAAAATAAATAACAGTTAATTCTTAACAATCAAACAATGATCTCACAGTTTTATCATAATCATAAATAATTACCAAGGATTTTAATAAGGAACTTTAATAATCAATAAATAGAATCTTACAGTTATTAATTATGTTTTAAGGGAAGGGAGATGTTACGTACAGCTTAACTGTATGTAACCTGAGTAAGTGTAGCCTGATATGAGCGTGACTGCTATTATCGAATATGTATGTAACCTATGTTTTAGTTTATTCCCCTCGTGGCAACTGTACGAACATGTTGTATTGAAGTCTTAATTATATACTATCAATCTATCAGCTTGATTGTGACACTCATGGGAGCTTGTTGGGCTGAAAATCACATATTAGTTCACAGACGCTATGGTTTTACAAACAAACTTCGGAGCTGGATTTAAGATTTTTTGATAAAGTGTTTTTACTGGAGTTAAGATTTTTGATTGATTGAAAAATTATAAACACACATTATACAGTCTGTCGGTAGGGAGATTATTGTATTGATTTTCCTCATTATCAGTTGGTGAACTATTGTCCAGTGAAGCATAAGAATCATTGTAATCAATTATGTGTACAAGTATTGTGTTTTGTGCTCGTCAAGTAGTTGTTCTTGTCATATACGTCACTGAAATGTACCTGCCATGGTGACAACACTTTTGCAGCTGGAGCTTCAACCTGATTTCAAGAAGGTTAGGATTTCAATTTTCTTTCAATCTCTCTTACCTCTCTGATTGATTAAGTTGCATACATTGGGATTGGGTAGACCGTAGAATGAGATGGATTACGAAGCTTGATAAGTTTCTTCAAGACTGAATGTTAATTATAAGATTGTTAAGCATGATCTGATAAATAGCAGACACCAAGCGGCGACCAATAAGTAACAACCATGAATATATTGACTTTTAAAGCACAATATATTATATATTATTCATTTTTAAAGTAGGACAAACTTGGAAATAGGAACACATGATTATTTTTAATCATGTGGGAGGAGTGAGCCTCAAGCGGTATTTATTGTTTCTCTGCTAGCTATAATCATATGACAATGATATAAGCAATTCTGATAACCAAATAAATTTCCAAATCAATAATAAGGAAAGAATAAATAAATAAATAAATAAAAAGAAATATTATCAAGTCATAAAATAAAAAGTACATCAAACGGGGGATTTGAACCATCGGATATACAAAACATTGGATCCACCGATTGAGCGTTTGATCAATTAGTGCCACGCAACTATTTTGAGAAATGTTATAACGTATAGAATAAACATGAATAATGTATAAGTATGTAATCATAAGTTCAAGCTCTCCCTAAGCTTACATGTGCTACTGAACTTATTGAGTAGCCTCATTTACATGAATAGTAAGTTACAGACTAAAGATGGCTAACATTATAACATCTCCCTTTTTCACTGATTATATCATTATAATGTTTTTATTTATTTTATTTTATTTTTACTGCATAGGTACAGTACATTAAGACTGTAGGTATCTGCTTGGTTTCGTGATTGTGCGATCAGATTTTCTATTCTCAAGCTCCATGTCAGGCTGGTGATCTGTAACATTATTGGGTTGAACTGGTATAGTTCTAAGATTTGATTCTTCTTGGAATTGGTTGTTTGGTTGTGGTGTGTGAAAATATATTTCCGGCTTATCACCATTATACTTCTCTGAATCTACAAGAAGGTGACTTCTTGTACGTCGTAATATTTGACCTGTTGCTGTTTCAATAATGTATGAATTGGGTGCGTCTGCATGTTTGATAATGTTTGCTGGTAGCCATAATTTTCCTTGCCTATGACGCACTGCCTGGCCAGGCCAGAGGACACTTCTATGAGCAGCTGAGTTCTGATAATACCAAGCGGCAGAGCCTTGCCTAGTAGCAAGTATTCGGCGGACATCAGTTGACTTCCAGAATTGTGGTTTGAGATGGTGTGTTATGCTATGTAATCCAGTTCGCAAGTTTCTTCCTTGTAGTAGAACAGCTGGTGAGGGCAAACCATCACCAAGTGGAGTGCTGCGAAGAGCTGTGAGAGTTTCTTGCAGATCTTTCCCTTCCTCCTTCATCTTGATAAAGTGTATTTTTGTGTTCTGCACATGTCGCTCCGCAGATCCATTAGATTGCGGATAGATTGGGCTTGATGTTATTTGTGTTATGTTATTTGCCAATGCATAATCCCTCATTTCTTGGCTGCCGTATTGTGGTCCGTTGTCACTGATGAGCTTTTCTGGTATGCCATAACTTGCGAATATTTTTTTAAATTCCGTTATTACATCGAAAGACTTTGTTTGATTTAACCGTGTAACAGTGGTCCATTTTGAATATAAATCAACAGTTAATAAGTAGTGTATGCTGTTAATCTCAAACAAATCAGTTGACACTGTTTGAAATGGATACTCTGGTATTGGGTATGTAATAAAGTTATCTTTTGCATTAAAGTTCCTATGTTGTTGGCATATACCACATGACGAAACTAAATCTGTTATTTGGGCTACGTATCCTGGCCAATATACGGCGGACTTAGCACGTTCGATACACTTGGATATACCAAAATGACCATGATGAATCTCTTGTAGTGTAGACGATATCAGTGATGTAGGGATGACTATTTGACTATTTCTGAATAGTATGCCATCATAATACGATAAATTGTTTCTTTCACCCCAGAATGGCTTTACTGCATTTGGTAGTAGGGCTTTCTTCTCTGGCCAACCATTTTGTAAATAGAGAATAACCGCTTGAAGGGTAGGATCCTTCTTTGTTACCTCGGACGTATCAATCTTTTTTTCCGGTACAATAACGTCACATATGCGAATAATCTCTGAATCTGAGTAGTCGGCACATTCGATAGATAGCGGAGCTCTCGACATTGCGTCAGCCAGTACAAGATTGATCCCAGGTTCAAAACAAAGAGTGAAATGATATCGTAAGCATTTGAGGCGCATCCTAGCCAATCTTGGTGATATATCAGATATTGGTTTTGCCATTATTCCCAGTAATGGTTTATGATCGGTGATTACCGTAGTAGCTTGACCATAGACAAATTGATGGAATCGTGTTAATCCAAATTGAATTGCTAGCATTTCCTTCTCAATTTGTGCATAATTTCTTTGTGTTTTATCTAGCGAGCAAGAAGCGTATTCAATTGGCTGACCATCTTGCAGAAGGACTGCCCCTAGCCCATGGCTAGATGCGTCAACAGATACAGTAACATGAGCATCCACATTGAATAATTTTAGAGTTGGTGCTGAGATAATTAAACTCTTTATTTGTTTGAATGATTTTGTGTGGTTTTCATCCCACGTAAAGGCAACTTGATCTTTCAAAAGGTCTCTTAGTGTTCCAGTGTGTTGCGATAAATTCGGGCAGAATTTTGCAATGTATGTTACCATGCCTAGTAAGCGGCGTAAATCTTCCTTATTTTCTGGTTGTGGCATGCTGCATATAGCTTTTACTCTGTCTGGATCTAGTGAAACGCCCTCTGCGCTTATAATTTGTCCAAGGTATTTGGTTTTGGTTTGACTGAAATTGCATTTGTTTCTGTTTAGTTTTAAATTCAACTTCTTGCACCTGTCTAGAACAGCAATCAGGCGTCGGTCATGTTCTTCCTGATCTTTGCCATGTATTAAAATGTCATCAATGTATATTTCTACACCTGGCAAGTCTTGAAAATGTTCTGCTACAATTCTGTGGAAAACCTCTGGTGCCGAACAGATCCCAAATGGAAGCCTAAGAAATTGATACCTGCCAAACGGTGTCCCAAATGTTGTAACAAAACTGCTTTCTTTATCAAGTGCTACTTGCATGAAACCACTCATTGCGTCGAGCGTAGAAAATATGGTTGAGCCATGAATTTTGCTAAATATTTCTTCAGCTGTCGGTACTTGATAATGTTCTCTTTTAATGGCTTGATTCAACGACAATGGATCCAGACAGATTCTGAGTGAGCCATTGGGTTTGGTAACAACGACTATTGGCTTGACCCATTCTGTGGGGGTTGTGACTCTAGTTATCATTTTATCATTTTCCATAGTATCTAGTGTTTGTTTCAATTGGTCTTTTAGTCTAAACGGTACACGGCGTGCAGCATGGATAGTTGGTGTATGATTGTCTCGTAATTTAATGTTGTGCACACCTGGTAGTTTGCCATTTCCAACGAAAACAGACTCATAACGTTTTGCGATCTCATGATTAGGTTGATTTACTGTAAGTATTTGCTCTGGTTGTGATACAATATTTAGAGATCTTAATGATGGGTAGCCCAATAAAGTGGCTGTGCCATTGAGGACAATAATAAATTCTAGTAGACGATACTTTGCTTGATACAGGACCAAAATGTTACTTTTGCCAATAACTTTAAGCTTGGTACCACCGTATGCTTCTAATACTGTATTGCATTTTTCAAGAGTTTGTTTCGGAAGTAATCTTTTGTGAATTTCTGATGGCATAATATTGCATCCAGCTCCTGTGTCTACTTTGGCTATGAATGATTTATCATTTTCTAAACCCAATTTTATAATCCATTCTTTTTTCTGTCCTGCTTTGTTTACCTGGAGAACAAAACGATGATCAATTTCTTTAACTTGACTGTTTATAGTGTTTATTGATTCTGGATTATTTTGGTCACTGCTTGATTTACTTCTGCAAACTGTAGCAAAATGGTTGAGTTTATCACAACTATGGCATTTTTTTCCATAAGCCGGACAACTACCTTGTAAATGTTCACCCCCACAATATTTGCAATTCGTTATTTGTCTCCTCTCCTTTCTTGTCTTAACTTTAGATGAGTTGCTTGTGGCAGAAATTCTGTCGACAGATGTAGCTTGGTTATTAATCTGACTACCAATTTTTACTGCACTCTCCTTGTGACGGCAAATCTGGATTGCTTTTTCCAGACTTAAGTCGTCAGTGTATAATAATTGTTCCCTGATGCTGTCCGAATAAATCCCTCAGACTATTTGGTCTCGAAGAAGTCTGTCTTCTAGCATTGCGCCATCATCTGATTGTATCCCTGGATAGTTACAGTATTTTAACTGATTTCTGAGATCAGTAAGAAAAGTATCAAAAGCTTCATCTGATGCTTGTTTTCTAGAAAAGAATTTATAGCTCTCAAAACTGTCATTTCGTTTAGGGTTGTAATATGTTCTAAATCCTTTTAAAACTTCTTTCAAATTGTTTCTATCCTCTAGTTGTAATCCTCTGTAAATTGTTCTTCCATTTTGTCCCAGTAAGGTCAGTAATATTGCTACCTTTGTTTCTTCAGGTTGCTTCTTTTTATTGGTAGCAATAAGGTAAAACTCAAAACCTTCTTCCCAGTCGTTCCAGCTTTTGCTTCCAAGTCTTGATTATTATTTGCTTCAAAAGGTCCAGGTGGTCTTAACCCACCTTCATTTAATGCCATTTTATTCAATTATGTGTTAAATCCCACTTGACACCATGTTATAAAGTAGAGAATAAACATGAATAATGTATAAGTATGTAATCATAAGTTCAAGCTCTCCCCAAGCTTACATGTGCTACTGAACTTATTGAGTAGCCTCATTTACATGAATAGTAAGTTACAGACTAAAGATGGCTAACATTATAACAAGAAATGTGTGATGTCAATTTGAAAGCCAAATACGTAAGTTACACCATTCTTATTAGGCCTACCCACAGAAGAAGAATACGAAGAGATGTCGTCTTGATAATATTTGCAACTTTGGAAAACAGTAACAGTTAATTACCAGACATTTCCTAGGAGCTAATACATATTTTCGATCTTGGCGTCCAGGGGCGGACCCAGGCAGGTGCAACAGAAGTGCTTGCATCAGTCAAAACATTTAAGCTTTGATTGCGCCGCTGTTCTTTTAATAACTTTCTTACTTAAAAACAATGCCGTTGTGACAAATTTCTGTCTAGTTTACGTCAAAATTGTTTGTAGTAAGGTGAAAGTAGCATTAGTATTGTCATAAGCATTGTCTGATTGGCCTGTTTATGTAGGCCTACAGTGCGTTCTCATATTTCTGCCAATCGGTGATCATAATTTCGCTCCAGTCTGATTTCTCGTCCAACAGATGGGTTCGATTTCGCACCAGTCAGATGACGTATCTGTAGAATTCCAATCAAAGTACTCGACTAGTAACCAATCAAAGTGCTCTATCTAGCATTCCTAGCATTTTTCGCACCAGTCTGCACTGGTCTGCACCTCTAGAAAAATGATAGCAATAAAAAGCATCACATGATCTTTATTTTTGTGATGTCGTCATGTGAAACGAGAAACAATGAAGTTTGAGTTTGCCTCCTTTTGATCACCTAATCAAATCCACAATGGCGACGATCAAAACTGTTTTGTTATTGTTGTTATAGTATTTTAAATTGCTTTCATGGTGGAAGCAATGAGGATCGAAGGGTTGAAATTAGTTTTAGCGGTGGAGATTGTTAAGGACCTTTTTGAAAAGGAATGCTGAGCATAACGAGTTAGAAATATGTAACTTCTCAGAGTTTCTATGCAACTATGCAATTTCCATTATCAGAGCTTGCACGTTTGGCAAATCGCGCCCCAGTCTGGAAGGCCTATACTTGAATCTTCATTGATTTTGATTTTGATTTATGTATGTATACAATTATATGTGCTCAATTTTTCTATGTTTGTTTTTGTTTACGTTTACCCTATGTTAATTTTCGATTTTCCCATGTTTTAGTAAATTGCTTATTCAAAGGCTCAAGCACACATGTTATCTTTCTTGATGACCATCTACATTACTTGTTTAGGGCCAAGCCAAAATGATAATTTGTCGGATTATATTGATGACTATATTATTCAAGTTAGCCTTAATTTGCATCCCGAAAGTTGCGTTTGATGTCCTCTACAGACTCCTATTTTCAAAAAAATAGGAGCATGATAACCTAGAAGTGCGGCACTTTACCCCACTTCATCAGGACTCCGCCCACTTTCTTGCACCAGTCAATTTTTCGGCTGCATCCGACCCTGTTGGCGTTCACAAAACGAGACTACTAGTGTCAAGAATAATACTATATTAATATTATTATTATCAAACTCGGAAAACAGTAAAAGCTCACCAACTAAGAAAATGTTTACTGTTTCATTTCCTAGGAGCGTTAATTAATATATGCTGTGTAAGTTTTCTTTGTTGACATTTCGAATTATATAATATAAAACAAATTATTATCGATATTTATTGTTGACTGTAGGTTGCAAAAGCCTGGCAAATGTGATAGTTTATTTGTATCTATATGGTGAGAATAATACTAGGCCTATATCTACATTAATATTATTATTATTAAACTCAGAAAACAGTTACAGCTTACCAACTAAGAAAATGTTTAATTTTTCATTTTCTTATTCTGCTGTGGAATTTCGTTTGTTAAAGTTACTCTATTGTTATCTAGTTTTATAGTTGCAAAAGTGTTGCAAGTAATGATGTTTATTTTTATTGATATAGCAAGAATAATAGGCTACTAATTAAGCAAAAAGAACCCCGGCGGATTGATGCAAAATTGTATTATCTTTCCGATAAGCAATACGTTATGTGTTGACATTGTGCTGTTTTCGAAAATAATGAGTCTCAACTAAAATCAAGGCTCAATATAGTAAATTTGATAAGTACAGTAGTGTTAAGCCCATTAAACGTGTACTGTATTATTGGAGCAGAGTGGTTGTGTAAGTGACCTCTGCCACTGAAAGCGTTGGGGAAAAAGCTGCAGTCTTTACTAAGAGACTGCAGTCTTCAGACGACAATAACCTCTTTAACCTAATACACTAAATTTGCAGGCCTGCTTTTCATCCTGTTTGACTGTCTCCATGAAAATGCTGTTTCTACAGTCAGTTTCTTTTCTTTTTCGACAAAACTATGAAATTTTATGAGGAGTCAGACTCGATCTAGGTTAACAGAAAGTTTTATTATGCAATAGTTGATTAATGCAGTAGGTTGGGTAATTTTACTCACCATCACAGGTCCTGTTGTAACAGAATTGCAACAAAAACAGACTTTACCAAATGTATGAATATAATGATCACGACAAAACAGCATGTCGTCTTTCTTGAATGAATCAATTGACAAAATATTTCTACAAATGGAACATCTACAAATATAAAAGAATGAGAATCAGCAGATATGATAAGAATAATGATGGCGTAAATATTATATCTGTGAGTGGCCAGTGTTGATTAACTCATCATGAAGTATCAGATTAATGGTTCATTATTTCGCTACTTTGTCTGAAAACGTGTATACAGTTATAAGGCGTTTTATAGGCCTACTAGTGAAGTGTACCCGCTCCGCTGGGTGAAATTTAAATATAAAAAAAAACAGAATATTTAATTGCCAGAAGTTGAAAATTAATGCACTTGTACTTCGAATTGTGATTGATATTAAAGGGTTACCACATACTTGCCATGTTTGTATTCATATTTACTAAACGAGAAAATGTTGGGAGACACGAGTGAAGCGCTAAAAAATCACGAGCTCCGAGCGAGTGATTTTTAGCTTCCCGAGTGTCTCCCAACTTTTTCGAGTTTAGTAAATATGAATACAAACATTTGCAAGCATGTGGTAACCCTTTTCTAAAATAAAACAAATGTCGGAATCTCATTCGACGGCGAATTTTCAATTCATGAATTCACAATTTAAAATTCAATTTCAATTCATAAACCAAGCATAAAGAGAATCCAACAACAAGATAGATTTTGTCGAATAAAGAAAGGCATATACAAGAACGTCTGTAATATAAGTGGTACAATAGTTCTTTAGCAAATTAATTCACTAATTGTTATTTAAATTTTAGGTTTACCTTGAATTAGCGTAGCCTATAATTGTCTTTCATTCTGTGTTTTTATCTTGCATGTTACACGACCAATAACTCATTCACCACGCTTTTCAATAAATATAAACATCTTGAGCTAAATGTCGTTTTGTAAATCGTAGCAATTATTGAGATATTTATTGGATTGTTATCAAAAAGTTAAAAATTCTGTACTTTATCACAGATCAAACTTTTTGAAGCTTGCGGTTTTTCCCGGTTTTCGGAGCCATGTTTTACCCTAGGATTTCATGCACGCTCATTCGACCAATCAGATCGCAGAAAACCTTCGTGATATTTTAGAAAGTAGATTGACAATTAATTTGCATGTTAACATGAACCATGAAATGATTAGTGTTTGAACAAAAACTGATGTATTCATATAGAGATTATATTATTATTTGTAACATAACAAAATGAGAAGATAACATAGATAGGCCTAACATAAAAGTACTTTCTTCCAAAATTTCCATCTAAAAATGGCTATGAAGTGTTCCATAATATTAGATTTAAAAACACCAACGATTGTGAACCACACATCTCAAATTTTTATTGGTCTGATTCGAAGAAGTTTGAATACGATTTGAGTTTCTTTTCCGAGGCATCACTCAGGCCATGGCCATGCGGTCATTTATAGGCTACTTTTAAACAAATTGAATATGAATATACTAATACTCGTTATACTAATACCGCTCACGCTCATATATAAGATCTGATGAATTGCTGAAATATTTAAAATATCCTTAAAATATTTATGTTGGTTTATGAATAGCAATATAATTGCTGTTTTTCTTTGAATTGCATAAATAACTGAATAACATAATTAAATCAAATCAAAAGCTATGATATATGATAATGATAAAAATGATGTCAAAATGTAGACAGGAAAATAAATTTTACCTGTCAAAATTTAAAACATGATATATTATCACAGCATCGCCGGAATAAAGAACAATAGAATAACCTATATCCATAAAATTAACAATAGCCTTAATAACATTAGCACCCTATTTTGTATGTATCTAGAAGGTATAGTGTTTTTATCCTTGAATAGATTGCCTGATGATCGCCTCGGCGTGAAACTTCAAGTAGCAAACATGACTGTCTGATTCTCTGACAATTATTATTCAAGCTCTGCTATAGTTTGCATTGAGCCCTATGTTCAATCAGTAAGACAGCGTTTTACAAATATAGTAGATATTTATGAGCGTCTTTCTCAGAAATAAATAAACACAGTGTAGCAGAAAACACACTCAAAATGTAATAAAATTAAACTAAAAGTATTTACAGAAGAGTGAAATATTGTTTTGTTTAAAACTTACAAATTAAGATATTAAATGTAATGAAAGACATGAAATTTGAACTTTTTCCGTCAGGTCATTCAATTATTATTGTTCTTCAATGAATTAGGCTACATCTTAATATTAAAATCTCAATTAAACTCATCCGATGATGAGCTCTGGGTTAGGTGCTTGGTTGGTGGGATACCTATCTATTTACATGCTTCTATTTAGATATTCATATCCGTTATTTTATTTATGTATGCCCATATTTGTACAATTTTACAACTAATATTATTAAAGGTATTTAATAATTTTCATCTCTTGAAAATTTAACTATTTTTTAAAAACGTATAGGCCTATAAATAAATTTTTTCTTGTAAATATATATTAAAAGTATCATGGCTTGAAAATGGTGGAAATATGCACCGAAACGTCGTCAATAAAAAAACAATTTAAGTTGAATTGAATTTTCTTTTAAGTTTAATCAATCTGAAAACTCTAATTAGATTATTGAAAGTCAACAATGAACTGCAATGTTTCCGAAGGTTGGAGAAATGCAGTAATCGTGTTATCAAATGCGAATGTGCCATTGAGTTTCTGCGCCTTTGCTCAAATGTAGGTGTTACACCTACTTTCGCAAAGGTAGAAGCAAATAAGGCATCAAAATCGAAAAGATCCACAAGAACATACGAGGAGAACATTGTTCAAGAGGAGATAAAGAGTCAGTTATTCAATCTTAAAAAATTGAAACAGGAGAGGAAGGAAATGCTACTGGAATTGAAAGATATTTGTTCATCATTTAGATACCTATGTATTATTCGATTTTTATGTATAAGTAGAAAGCAGTTGGAGAAGCAATTATATAAAACTCATGGTAAGAAAGTAAGCCAACTAATTTCATCACAACAAGATTTAAACAAACATATCATTAATTTATCAACCTATCACTTAACATTTTTTGAAACTCTGGTATTATCTAGAGGTTTACAATTTTCACTACCGCGGAGATCTACTAAGAAAGATGAGATGGATATATTTGCAGAATTTGAGAAAGCAAATAGAATTGCAACAAGGAAAGTCTCCGGAGAAGACAAATGTCTTGTGGCATCGACATTGAAATCCATTGCATTAAATTTTGCACGTATGCAAGGACCATCACCACCAAAAGCACTCTTACAAGCATTTAATTCTCTTAAAAAGAAGTCAAACATCATTGTTACAAAACCCGATAAAGGAAACGGCGTGGTTATAATGGACAAAGACCATTACTACAAACTTCTAAAGAAGTCATCTATCGATCTTACTGATAAATTTCAACCGTACAAAGAACAAAAACGAAAACGAGGACGTCCTGCTCTTCACAATCATCTTTTATTAGAAAGTGAGAAACAAACAACTAAGATTTTAAATAAAATATACCAAAAACTGTATCCGATAATCTTTGCCCAATAGGCTCCAGATTAGGCCCTACCATATCTTTATGGGCTTCCCAAGACTCACAAACCTGTTTTACAAATGAGACCGGTATTATCTGCTATTGATAGTTATAATTTCAAGCTAGGAAAATGATTAGATGATAAATTGAAACCGTTATCAATGAATGATTTTATGATTAATGATGTGTTTGCTTTTAAAGAAATGGTTAGTGGAAAACGTATCGAAAAATACGATATCCTTGTTTCATTCGATGTTTCTGCACTGTTTACTAATGTTCCACTTGATGAAACAATTGATTTGTTAGTTGAAAAAGATTTTCTAGATAATTGGTTTAACGAAAAATATAATATGAAATTGGAAAAGAGTGAATTGAAGGAATTACTTGAAGTTGCTACCAAATAGGGCCTATCAATTGTTCAGTTTAATGGTGACCTATATGAACAGATCGACGGAGTGGCAATGGGTTCTCCATTAGGACCTTTGTTAGCTAATTTTTTTATGTGCAATATTGAGCATCTTATGGCTTTAAATACGCTTATACCAGACATTTATTACCGCTATGTTGATGATACCATCGCTATTGTAAAAGGAAACAGGGTTGCCAAACAATTGTTTACAAACCTGAATACAATAGGCTATATCCATCCATAGATTTCACAATGGAAGTTGAACTTGATAATAAATTATCGTTCGTTGGTATTTATGGCCTTATAAATTCATCAGGAACAATTTTAACAACAGCTCACCGAAAATCTACTAATAGGCCTACAGGTCTTTTCATAGATTTTAAAAGCCATGTGGATATGAGATACAAAACGGGTGTTTTAAAACCATGGCTAATCGTGCCAAAAACTTTGTTCATCTGAAGAACTTTTTAATAAAGAAATTTTAATATTGAAGTCTATTTTTATCAATCTCAAATATCCAAGTTCGCTTTTAAATTCTATTTTATGTAGTTTTAATTTTAATACTGTTAATATTGATAATGTTGTAAATAATTCTGAATCTGATATACCTATATATAATATTACCTTTCAAAGATCAAAAATTAAGTAAGATAATTAAGTTAGATTTAAATCGTTTAAGTTCTAAAGTAAAAGTTGATTTTAAACCTGTTTTTAAAAGTAAAAAGATCATCGACGATCTACGTTACCGAGAAGAAAAACCTAAACTCTTGACGCAGCAACGCGTTGTTTATCGTTTCATGTGTGATCTGTGTGAAGCAGATTATGTTGGTTTTACATGCCGACACTTACATCAACGTGTACAAGAGCATAAAAGAACATCATCAGCAAATGGTAGCCATATTTTACATCATCACTGTGAAAATACATCACCAATCACATTGAATAACTTTAAAGTTCTTCGTCATTGCAAAAATAGACATGATTGTCTTATTTATGAAATGATGTTCATTCGCCGTTGCCAACCAACGTTGAATCGACAAGAGGACTTGATTAGATCCACTTTGTTTTAATTTCCATTATAGTATTTTGATTTCGTTATTTTATTTATGTATGCCAGTATTTGTACAACTTTACAACTAATATTATTTAAGGTATTTAATAATTTTCATCTCTTGAGAATTTAACTATTTTTTAAAAACGTATATAAATAAAACTTTTCTTGTAATTATATATTAATTATCATGGCTTGAAAATGGTGGAAGTATACATCGAAACCAGAATAATGTGAATTTAATTGTTTGATCCATAACATTATTGAAATGATTTGAGAGCATTAGCCTAGTGATAAATAAGGTAAAGCCACGGCCAAATGAAGCCAACATTTTCACAACATTTGATAAAATTTTGCATCAATGTTGTTAAAATGCTTGCAAAATGCTGGCTGGGGTGGCCAAATGAAGCCAGCATTTTCACAAGATCCGGAGTCGGAAAGAAAGTTTTAGAAGGGGAAATCATCTTCGGTTTCGCTCGATTTATATTTATAGGCTATCTATTCAAATTATTCTCGTTCAATAATATCTTTCTGTTTGGTTGTCCTTCTTTGCTCTAGCTTTATGGGCAATTTTGAATTAAACTTCAAGGCTACATTATAATAATCAGTCTCTGTTAAAGAGTATGAATGCCATAGGTGTGTCTTCCATCGCAGGGATATTAAAATCACTTGAAAATTTCGATTAAACAGCAAAAACTGCTACAGTAAATGAAAAACTTCAATATTTGTAATTTTTGACTCTATGAAATGATAAATAAAGATTTTCATGGCAAGACTTCCACGCCAAACTGTTATCACTACATGACTAACTAAAAACATTATGTAATCATTGACCATTAGTAGAGACGTTTTTTTTTCCTATTTCGAAATTTGATATGTCAAATGTTGTGAAAATGCTGGCTGGGGTGGCCAAATGAAGCCAGCATTCTCACAACATCGAAAAGAGCTGAGAGCATAAGTTCGCTTCAAAGTTTTATACTGCAAGTTCCAAACCCCCAAGCCCCAACACAGCTGTTTGAGTTTAACAAACACCTGTATGCCTAATAATGAACATATATAAACCTATCCCTATAATTATACTGAAAAATCAATACAGAAATAAACAGACTTTACGGAAATGTTCACTGTTATCAGCGAACATAGTAGCCTATTTTGGTAGTCTCTCGATTTATAAGTCAATGTTTTAACAGGGAGAAGAACCAAAATAAGAAGTCTAACCACCACCGGCACCACGTAAACCACAAAACTTATTAAAATTACATTAACAGCAGCAATTTGCGTAGGATTACTCAAATGCAACACCATCCAAAGGGATGTACAGTATTACTACATGGTATTACAGACTGTAGCATAGTCTCATCATATCGTCATAAATCAAAACATAGATCAAAAGTGTACAAAGAGATACAGGTTTGTATCTAGCTGAGAGCCAGCCTGCAGGCGGTGACGTTGATTCAATCAATGTATTTCAGAATATACTCAAGCTTACCTGAAACATTCCGTGTGGTAAAGCTCTCCAAAAGCAAAACATGACTCCACATTAATCCCAATAGGAGTTGAACATTGGCGACATGTAAATTGTGCACCAACAGTTGTATCCATTATGTTTACAATGATTTTTTGTTCGAATAAGGGGATTCAAAGCAAGCGGCGCTGCCGTTGTCGATGAAATTACGTTAATTCCAGGCAGTGACGTTTTTTCACGTGTGATGTAGCCATAAATTTGTACTATCTGAAGGAAACGCGGCTTGAAAGTATCAAACTCATGTCAACTTAACGGCTTTCTATTTTTGAAAACAATCATTTCGCTAAAGTTTACATTGCTTGGGAGGTGTGATTGAGCTGAGAGCGCCGAACTGTTCTCTCATTGCAACCTAAACAAAACACAACAAAGGCCAACAAAAGCCTTTTCTTTCATCCTGCCAATAGGAGATTGACCCCATAGACTTTGATAACTCCGTTTCCCCTCTTTAAAGGAGCAACATTGACATGCTATAAATATTTTCTTCAAAACAAGCTATAAAACAAGCTTTTCTGCAATAAAATATTATAACCTGTTACTGTATTTTGCTTATTATGTACAACCCCGTAAAGAAATTAAGACAAGACAAAAGTTTTAGATAGGATTCCCGGGGGGTAGTAACCAAGTTTGGGAGGATGCCATAAAAATGTTTCACTGATAGTCCCATAAAAGGATATCCAGACAGAAAGGAAATATTACCTTAAAAACATGAGGGAAAAAAATTTAAGCAAAAAAACTAAATTTAAATGACAAAAAGATGAAAAATGTGCACTAGAAGTTAACATGTATAACTCAAACATTTTTTCTAGTAAAGCATACCGTGCTTTCGTACCTAATATTATGCCTATCACCACTGAGAGAGATTTCCAATACAGCTGTTATACGGGGACGTGCAACTATTTTTTGGGTCCATATTCCAGCTGAGAAATATACTTTTTGGGTATAAAATTTCAGATTATTGAACCTTTTGGGTCCCATTTTGATTTTCTAGAGAATTGTGAAAAATTTAAAAAATTATCCATTTTCTCATGATTTTCTAGATTTTTGGAATTTACGTCGGCTACATTACTACAGTAGCACCGAAAAACTGAAAGTTTTGCTGGAAATGATACCCTGAATGATACCCACACTCGCCCGCCATATATAGGATTGTTGAAACTTGAATCACATCAGCGTTATGGGCACCTCAAAGTATGAAATATGCAAGGTTTACTGCTGGCACCAGAAAACATTGCAGCAAGTAGCCCATAGTAAAAATTTGGCACACGAGCATCATTATAGCTAGATGGCAAAATGGTACCCATAAAAACAGCACATCTCCTTATAAACCCTACATGGAGGTATCCTCTTGGACTTTTTGGGTAGCATTTTCTAATTTTTATAAACATTTTGGGTAGCTTTAACAGGATTTTCGGGACCTTTCCGGTACTTCACGTTTTTACAAAGTGGCACCTCCATCAATGCTGAGCATGGAGTTATACCCATAAGGGCTTACCATGGCCAAGGTCACCAGTGTGGACAACCCCATAACTTTTGAGCAAAATTCTGTCGACAAATACCGGATTTTCATTATATTGCCTGATTTATTCACTTTACGTTTCAGCTTTTTATTGATCTGGAAGGCTCTTGATTACGATAAACGTATAACAAATTATTGAATTCGTTGGAAATACAGTTTGGGATAAAACGGCCTCCCTCGGTGAACGCATAACCAAATGCCCCAAATTCCGAAAATATTTAGAAGCTTCTTTGATTTTGCTCGCTACACTAGACCATTCTTCGTTTACACCCTCCCTCGAAAAAAATTTCAAAGACACCTCTCTTATTGATTTAGATGCACATGATGTATGTGTTAAGACAAAACTAGTCTATACGTAAGTAATCCGAATCAGGCTTGATGACTATTAAATAGCAGTATAATGAGTTGAGATAAACCAACTAATCACGATAGAAATTGTATAATAAAAAGCAATAATGTATTGTAATAATAAAATATAGGAGCGAGATCAACTCCTTTAAACATATAAGTTAGATCTCATTGTTATTTCCGATTAACATTCTCTATGTCAAATCATAAAGGATTGAGTACTAATCTTCTAAACCAATCATTGACAGATAGCTAATATTGTGATAACATATCCCCCCATAACATAAAGTGAAGTCCCTGGAGCAATAGTTAAAATAGATATAAAAGTTAGGTGTTATAATGTAAAAACTTAAATAAATGTATTGTATATAAAAACTGTATTGTATGGTTTAAAATTAAAAGCTACAATAAAATATGTGAGATATCTGCAATAATTAAATACGGTTCAATTTGATTAATTTATATGAACGTTGCTATTTCAATGACGATCAGCATGAAACTGTTCCATTAATTGTTTCATTGGCACAATAGACTTCAAAGAACTAGCTGTTTCCCATGTTGAGTCACCCTCGCTGTAGCCTTTCCATTGAATTAAATAACTGTGGCCAGGCCCTCGTTTCTTACAAGGCAATATATTTTCCACTGGAAAGTATCCTTCAGGTAATGGTTCAGATAACTTGTTCTGATCAACAATGTCTAAAAATTCATGTTCACGCTCTACCCACTTTTCAAGAGCAGATGCATGTACTGACTGTGGTGCATAGTCATACGTTGTAGAAATCCACTCTATTAAATAGCCATCGTTTTCTCTTGCTTCGATGACCGTATAAGGTCCATCAAATATACATTGTAATTTAGTAGGTCCGATGCTTTCGTTTCCAAAAATCTTACTTAGTTTGTTAATAATAAATAAACCAACCAATTCACATATTTCGGCTCCATCATATCTAACCATTGTTAACATCGAATAAATTGTCGCTATTTTTTTTCATCCATGCCGTTCCGCTATTGAATAGCATGGATTTCCTGGAGTGCATAATAACTCTGACGTCGTTTTCGTATGAAAACTGTTAGCGAAATTGATTGCATCTTCGAGAATTTTTTCTGAGATTGAAAGGTAGAAGTTTTCTATATCAAAATCAAGAATGATAATTTATTTTATTCTTTGAGGGCTTTGAACCATTTAATCACCGAGAATGAATGTTTTCATTGGTTAGCGTTTGACTGTTTTTTCGCTTCAATTATAATCTCTTCTAGGATCTTCTTGCTGATAATTCCTACCTCACGTTTTGCAGGATGGATTAGCCGGCAGGTAGGGTTTTGCTTTCCTTGTGGAGAATCTATGGGGAAATTATCGCTTACAGCCTCCCTAATTTACGAAGTATCAATTGAGTTAATTTTCAATAAATAGTGATAATTTCCTAAGCAACGGTTAAATATATACAAAACTGTTTTGAATCTTCTTCTTCGATTGTCATTGACATCTGGATATTCATTAATCATCTGCTTCACATATCATGCATAATTGTTAACAGATCTCATCAACATAGACTGCTTAGTTTGAAGCTTCACGCTTCTAATAATACCATCTTTTCCAGGATACACATCTGTGATATGACCCATAAGCCAATTTCCTCGTGGTTGATCTTCGTCATAAATTAAGACTACGTCATTGACTTTGACATTACCATTTGAGCGTTGCCATTTTTGAGTAATAATAATAGTTGGCAAATATTCCTTTCTCCATCTTCTCCAAAACATATCGGCCAGATGCTGTGTTTGACGCCATCTTCTTCTTGTGTAATTGTCATGTTCACTGAAGATTCCAGGTGGAAATGTTCCCTTGTAAAGCTGTATTAACAAGTTAATCGGAGTAAGTGCTTCAATACACCACTCAGGTTAGATGCGGTTGGTGTTTGGAAGATCCATTTCGTTGCATATTGATGAAGAAACTTCTCAATCGTATTCTGATCCAGTTGTGACAGTGCATGTTTCAATTCATTCAATTCACGGTCTGCTGATTTGAAATTTGACCCATTGTCACTGCGTAACTCCTTTGGCTGTCCACGGCGGTTAACAAATCTTCTGAGAGTATCGATAACGTCATTGGTGTCTAACGATTCAGAAACTGATGGATTGCCCGTGAATTCAGGCAAGTGAAAATGCAACCCCATCTTTTATGACAATTTCTGCCTTCCTTTACTGTAAGTGGGCCAAATGGTCTAATCCAGTATATGTGAAGGGAGTGTCATCAGCTTGTATTCTTGATGCTGGTAACTCAGCCATAGGAGGTTGCATTCTTTTCGCCATGTGCTTTTTACATTGCACACAGCTTCTGATTAGCTTTCTTGCGTTTGACCCTGCCCCAAAATCCAGTGCTTTTGTCTTAGTTCTGCAAGAAGATGCTCCAAACTTCCATGAGACAACTTCAAATGAAAATGACTAAGTAATAAATTAGAGACATGATGAGATTTTGGTAGTATAAGAGGATGTTTCGCCTCGAGGCTGATTGGTGCGCTGTATAATCTTCCTCCAACTCTAAGCTGTCCATCCTTCATAGTCGGTATTAACCTTACAAGGTTGCTGCCCTTTGATATTGCCTTCTTTTCTTAAAGATTTTCAATTTCTTTGTGAAAGGATGTATGTTGGACGTAATTGATAACAGAATTTTCAGCATTGATTAATTCGTGCAGTCCAAATGAACCTTTCTTGCAGCTTGTAGGATTTTTCAAAAAGTGAATAAATCTCTTCAGCCATGCAGTTTTTGTTATCAATTTATTCCAAGATGAATATCTTGTAATGAAGTCGTCGAACAGTTTTTTACTCTGTTTCTGTAGTCGACTTACGCTGTAGTTGCTGCATTTCTTTATTTCTGGATCGTCATCTGGTAGAGCTGCATCATTGCTAAATGTGCTTATTGGCCAAGCTGATTCTGTCTGGAGTAAAAACTTTGGACCAGTGAACCATTCAGAATGTTTCTGAAAATTGGATACAGTTGCTCCTCTGGATACTTTGTCTGCTGGGTTCATCTTAGTTGGAACATATCTCCATTGCGATTGCTCATTTGTTTTTCTTATCTCTTCTATGCGATTTGCCACAAAGGGATGGACTCTTTTGGTTTCATTGCTAATGTATTTCAATACTGTGGTAGAGTCTGTCCAGAAGTAGCTGTCATTTACATTTAGATCCACTTCTCTAAGGACACTTGCATGGACTCTTACAGCGATGGTAGCAGCCTGTAATTCTAGACGAGGTATACTTGTTTGCCTTCTCGGTGCTAATCTTTCCTTAGCAATCACAAAGCAACAATTTATGTCTCCATGTAATGTTGATGAACGAATATAAGAGACAGCACCATACGCCATTTCTGAAGCGTCAGCAAAGGTGTGTTGTTGGATGTTCTTGCTTTCTGGTAGTACCATTAACTTTTGAATGGAAATTTCTTCTGCTTGCTGATTCTCAGTAAGCCACAACTGTCATCGTCCTTTATCTTCATCGGCAAAACGTCATCCCAATCGATCTTTCTTTGCAGAGTTCTTGAAGTAGTAGCTTTGCATTGAGTAATATCGGTGCTGCTATTCCAAGTGTATCATATGTTGAACTAATAGTTGAAAGTATGCCTCTCTTTGTAAGTGAAGATGATGTTTTTATTGCTTTATATCCAAGAGTATCTTCCGTAACTCTCCACCGCACTCCCAACGCTCTCTGCGGGGCTGTCTCTTGCTTTAATAGGTCTATAGCGGTAGGGGCTTGCTGCGATGCTTCAAATGACGCAACTACTTCTGGAGAGTTGCTTAGCCACTTGGATAGTTTTATACCACCATTTTTGAGCAACTTGACTAACCCTTTGCTTAAAGCGATAGCTTTTTCTTCATTGTCGACTGAATTTAACAAACCATCTACGTAAAAGTTCATTTTAACTGTCTTAACTGCTTCGTCACTGTAATTGTCTGCATTGTCAATAGCAGTTTGTTGTAAGGCAAATGTTGCGTAACAAGGACTGTCAATTGAGCCAAAGATGTGTACATTCATAGCATAATCTATAGGGTCCTTTGTTATCTCATTCTCCCACCATAGAAATCGTAAGGAGTGTGTATCAGCTGGTGTGGCTTTTATTTGCAGAAACATTTTGCAAATATCTGCAAGCATGGCTATTTTGTGTTCCCTGAACCTTAGCAGTACTCAGATAAGATCGTTACTTAAATCAAGCCCATTCATTCTTTACAAATTTGTTTTTTAACGGCATAATTCTTTTTAGTGCTAACTGTCTGTTATTTGATAAACTTGTATCAGTCTTACGCCATTGCAATCCTGTTTCATAATTCCCTTCTTTTAGAATTGTCGTCTAGCTTAATATTTGCAATGAACGTTTGTCTTCAATGGAATGCGTTTTAGCTTCAGATGTACCGTAGCTTTCTATTGCCCAAAACCGCTCCTATGCTCTTATTAAGCATATCATCGTTGATTGTATTAACTGCGTGAGTGGAGGAAGTTACACCCTCCTCGTTTGATTCCTTTAATTTCCCTAACAGGCACCATCCCAATTTGGTTTTGACAGCTATTGGCTGATTTTGCTTTCCTGAAATGATTTCATCATGGATCATTGCCTCCGGGACATCTGTGTCAATGATCATTGAAACTGAGCTATAATCTGCTAAGGGTAGCGGAACATTTTTTAGATGAGGGTAACCTTTTAGATCTCTTGCCTTTGGTCTTTTAGGCATTGCAACATATAAATCGTCTATTGCCCATACAGTTTCTAGTTTAATCCTGGTGTTGGTATCATCATTCATTGCAGCTACTTCATAACTAATTTTGGATGCTTTCCTTTTTGTTGAAATGTCGCTCACAGTGCTTAGGTTTAGCTCATGTTTATCACCTGTGAAATTCAATTTATCTGCTAGCCATTTGCTGCACATGGTCAAAGATGATCCGGAATCAAGCAATGCATACGTTGTTATCTCCTTTCCATTTTTTTTTGCTATTACTCTGACAGCAACTACTTGAGTCAAAGCCGGTGATAAATGCACAGTTGAATTCGTTGTCATGGTTACCGATGGCACTGACGGTTCTTCCAAATTGTTGATCGTGTTGCTATCGGATATCACGCGATTGGTTTGTATACCCTCGTTTACATTCATTGTTGATTCTGAATTATGTAATAGCGTGTTATGCCGACGTTTGCACGTTTGATGTATTTTCACTTCTACATATATTAGATGTATGTGAGATTCCCAGGCAGTTGAAACATAGCTTAGAGCTTTTTCCTACCGTCAATCGCTCTTGGTAGTTCATATCTAAGAATTTTGAATATTTGTTTGTCCGATGGTCTTGTTTACATATATAATATACATTCCCTTAGTTGTTTATAAACATATGATTGCTCAGGAATGGAACCACTGGCATTAACTGGGTTCAGTTTTGTCTGGCTGCTCTTGATGTTATTCTTTCCACGACCAAATACTGGATCGTTTAAATATCTGCTTGTAAAGCAACGAATTTGGCCATGTCTGATAACTCAGGTACTTGACCTTTCATTCGCATCTTAGTGGCAATTGTTGCCCATTTGTTTTGCATGGAATAGGGTTATCGATTGTAGACCTGATTTAATGTTATTGAAGCATTGATGTCTGATCGATATCCTGATCTATTTAACGTGTCTACGCAGTATTGTAATGCGTATGAATAATATAGAATACCGTTTGCGTCATCATCTTGCAACTGCTTTCCTGTTGTTAGTTTATCTATAAAGGCTGTTGCAACTTCGTACGGGTTTCCGAATTGTTTTTTGAGGAGTTTTAAACAACTTGTAAATGCATCTTGTAGACCAATACAGTTTTGAATTACAGTTTTGGCCTCCCCAGTATAACTATTGATTAAATGCCATAACGTTTCATAATAAATCGTATATATTCTGTCGCGTCCCCACTAAAGGAAAGGAGGCGAATAGTAGGCAAACCGATTCTTGCCATTATGTTTCCCAATTGATTTGCTTGGTTGTCATTACCGTTTAATAAATTTTAAAGGGGCAAGATTGACCGGCGACCGCTGCGAGCACAAATTGAATTTATACTTAGCGTAATTCAACCGTCTCGCTTTGAAACTATTGTTCTACGCAGGCCTAATCTGTTATAAATTCATGTCAACAATGTACATTGTGTTATGAACAATAAACATGCACGTGATCCGAAGTGCGTAGCGCCTGCCGGTCATTTTTGCTCCTTTAATTGGTTGTTAACAATTGATTCATTTTTGGAAGCGTGTCAAACCAATCGTGCACTTTTTCATTTCCGGTTAATTGATCGTTTATTGATCCTATTGGTTCTATAATCAAACAATATGTCATTATTCTCTGTCAACTGTTCAGAGACTTCAGATCCGCTGTCGTCATTATCATCATTGTCACTTTCATCACAATAAAATATTTCAAATCGAGTTCTGCTCGCTTCAAGTTCATGTTTACTGTCAATAACTTTTTTGACATTTGTCAACTCCGCTTCTTTCTCGACGTATTTCACGGCCTCGTCTCTTTTATATTGTGCTAGCTCTATCGCATGTTTTTCCTCTCTTCGGCGCGTTTAGTTTGATGACTTAGACTTATTTTGAGTACCTTGTAGAATAACTTTTTTGACTTCACCCCGGGTTGATCGTTGTTCGATAATCTGTCCCTTTGAAGGAGGCAGCGAAGTACCTTCTGCACCTTCGGTAAGGCGAAACATGCTTTATTTGATTAAGAACGGCCAAGGTTAACGTTTAAAACTAATATAGACGACGATTTTACTAATTTGAATGTGAACGGTACATTGACGAATACATGAAGGTAAGTAAGCTGGTACAAGACGACAAATGAATAGACACAATTTGTTACGGCAATAATAAAGTTTGTTGAATAAAGTTGAATAAACCAATAAATCTCGTAAGTTGATTGATGTATATATATGTGATTACTGTAATGTTGATAAATCCGTTTTAAACTAGAAAGAGATTAAATTCTATTAATTATGATTAACATGACATACTAAAGTAAACAATTTTATTAGTTACTTAAAATAGGATAAATTCATACCGTGTGTTCTTTCTGCGTCTTCACTTCTCTCTTTCCATTCTACACTGACTGATTTCACGTTGACATGTTCATAAATTTATGTCACGATTTGTGTTATTTAAGTGGAATTTATAATTTCAAGATAAAGGATAGCGACAAAAAATAAACAGACTTAGGTTTAAACAACGTTTCGTAATAGCTTAATTGCATCTTCAGGTTAAAAGGAATAACATATAAAATTACAAAGTATTTATAGTAAATATTTACGTGATTATAAAATTGGGTAGAAAACAATACAACAAAGATAATATATTATTTACTTAGGTAGAGTTATACAAATAGCCTAGACCGGACGGAATCCTTCTGGGTGTTGAGGGTCGGACTTAGCTCTTTGATTGCTAGCATTTCATGAATTAAACAATCAAACTTATTGGTGCACTTCCTCAGTACAGAAAAAAGATGTCCTGAATTTTTGACATTTTTATTGTGAGTTTGTAAGTGTAAACCGACTGCCGACCCACAATGTTCGTCAATACGTTGATGTAGATGCCGGCGAGTAAAGCCGACATAACTCGCATCGCACGAGTCACACTGGAATAGGTAAACAACGCATTGACGAGACAGTAAAGCCGGCCTCGGTTCACGCACACGAACATCGTCAATTATTTTTCTAGATTTAAAATCTGGTCGAATGCTCTGTGCGACTTCTACACTCAGAGTTTTCAATTGTCGCCGTAGTGAATTGGCGGAAACCTGGTCTTTGTAAGGCAAAACAATGTTAATTGCATCTCTTTTGTTGTGGGTTATGTTGTCTAATTCTACATTATTAGGTAAATTAAACTTAGAAATACAAAAATTAATTAAGGAAATAGGATATTTAAGTTTTAAAAATATGTTTTTGATAGTAATACATTCAGAATTAAATAAATAATCATTAGATGATAAACGGCGTGCTCGATCAAGCATCGTTAATAGCAGCCCCCGTTTGTATTTCATGTCCACATGACTATTATAATGCAACAATAGCCCATTGTCAGTGGGTTTGCGGTAAACCGAAGTTTCAATACTACAATTAGTTCTTTTTAGTAATGTACCGATAAATGGTATCTGATTTCTATCTTCTATTTCAAGAGTGAAATTTAATTCTGAATTATCATTCAATAATTTGAGAAAGCTATTAGCACTTTCAATACTAGGCATAACTGCTATGGTGTCATCAACATAACGACGATAATAATTTGGCAATAAATCCTGTTCTTGCAATTTTTGTTCTAAATCACACATGAATATGTTGGCCATCAAGGGTCCAAGAGGTGATCCCATGGCAATGCCGTCAATTTGTTCAAAAAGTTCGCCTTCAAATTGAAACAATTGGTTCTTGGTTGCTAATAATAGCAACTCTGCAAGTTCATTGGGCGTTAACGATAGCTTGTGAGTTTGATTGAACCAGTCATCTTTGAAGGCTTTTTGGACTAGTATATCTATAGTTTTATCAACAGGGATATTGGTAAATAATGATGACACGTCATATGATACTAATATATCAGAGTTATTAATTGTTGTAGTCTTAATTTCCTCACAGGAATCAAAAACATCATTAATAGTGTAGAGATTGCACGATAAAGGTTGCAATTTTTCATCTAACCATTTTGCAAGTCCAAAGTTATAGGTATTGGTAGCAGATAAAATCGGTCGCATAGTTAAAGGATTTTTATGTGTCTTTGGCAGACCATATAGATGCGCCAGTCTAGAGCCGCGTGGGGCTATTATATCTGCGGTCGTTTTTGGTAATATTCGTTTTATTGCTTTAGTGAGAAGCCTCTCCTTGGCAAGTAACGGATGGTCAACTTTTCTTGGTCGGCCCCTTTTCTTAGGACCCTCTTGAAATGGAATAAATTTGTCAGTAAGGTCTATTGATGCCTGTTTCAATAGCCTGATATAGTGATCTTTGTCCATTACGACCACGCCATTGCTTTTATCTGGCTTGGTTATCACAATATCATTTCGCTTTTTAAGACGTTTAACCGCTTTAACGAGTTGTTTTGGGGCAGGCGGGCCTTTTCGTTTCACATAGTTCAATGCAATGGATCGAAGAGTAGAAGTAACTAATTCTTTCGACTCCGTAGTCATATCGCTATCAAGTCGCCAACAAACTTTTTCAAAGTTTGCCAATATCATTTTAGAATCCTTATCATTATTCCCAGACGGTAATGAGAAATTCAATCCTCTCGATAAGACGAGCTTTTCGAAAAACGATAAATTGTAAGATGATAAATTAAGTATGTGACAATCTAATTTACCTTGCTTATTTTCAGCTGCTAACATTCGTGATATCTTGCCAGTATGCTTCTTCATTACCACCTCAAATAACTTATTTCTAAGCAGGGTATTAGTACGTAATATTAGACAGTAGCGTAAGAACGAGCATGTATTGCGGATTTCATCGTATATTAAATTGACTTCAATTCTTAAATTTTTAAGATCATTTAGCTTATAGCTTAACTCTTCTTTCAGTACATTCTCCTCGTAGTTATTTACGGATCGATGCCATTTTTTCTTGGTATTATGTCCAACTTGAGCGAAAGTTGGTGTTACTCCAAGATTCTTACAAAGGTTAAGAAATTCGATTGCACATTGGCAATTGATAATTCTTTTGCTGCACTGTTCGAGTCTCCTGAACAAGTGCAGTTGTTGGTCGCGTTTCAATACATTCAGTAAAAGTTTCTTCGAAAAACATTTCAAGATAAAGGATAGCGACAAAAAATAAACAGACTTAGGTTTAAACAACGTGTGGCGTGATGGACAAAGATCACTATATCAGGCTATTGAAACAGGCATCAATAGACCTTACTGACAAATTTATTCCATTTCAAGAGGGTCCTAAGAAAAGGGGCCGACCAAGAAAAGTTGACCATCCGTTACTTGCCAAGGAGAGGCTTCTCACTAAAGCAATAAAACGAATATTACCAAAAACGACCGCAGATATAATAGCCCCACGCGGCTCTAGACTGGCGCATCTATACGGTCTGCCAAAGACACATAAAAATCCTTTAACTATGCGACCGATTTTATCTGCTACCAATACCTATAACTTTGGACTTGCAAAATGATTAGATGAAAAATTGCAACCTTTATCGTGCAATCTCTACACTATTAATGATGTTTTTGATTTCTGTGAGGAAATTAAGACTACAACAATTAATAACTCTGATATATTAGTATCATATGACGTGTCATCATTATTTACCAATATCCCTGTTGATAAAACTATAGATATACTAGTCCAAAAAGCCTTCAAAGATGACTGGTTCAATCAAACTCACAAGCTATCGTTAACGCCCAATGAACTTGCAGAGTTGCTATTATTAGCAACCAAGAACCAATTGTTTCAATTTGAAGGCGAACTTTTTGAACAAATTGACGGCGTTGCCATGGGATCACCTCTTGGACCTTGGATGGCCAACATATTCATGTGTGATTTAGAACAAAAATTGCAAGAACAGGATTTATTGCCAAATTATTATCGTCGTTATGTTGATGACACCATAGCAGTTATGCCTAGTATTGAAAGTGCTAATAGCTTTCTCAAATTATTGAATGATAATTCAGAATTAAATTTCACTCTTGAAATAGAAGATAGAAATCAGATACCATTTATCGGTACATTACTAAAAAGAACTAATTGTAGTATTGAAACTTCGGTTTACCGCAAACCCACTGACAATGGGCTATTGTTGCATTATAATAGTCATGTGGACATGAAATACAAACGGGGGCTGCTATTAACGATGCTTGATCGAGCACGCCGTTTATCATCTAATGATTATTTATTTAATTCTGGATGTATTACTATCAAAAACATATTTTTAAAACTTAAATATC
This sequence comes from Haliclystus octoradiatus, assembly GCA_916610825.1. Classification (NCBI taxonomy): domain Eukaryota; kingdom Metazoa; phylum Cnidaria; class Staurozoa; order Stauromedusae; family Haliclystidae; genus Haliclystus; species Haliclystus octoradiatus. The sequence goes on from OU744450.1 coordinate 12,751,024, forward strand.
CTATTTCCTTAATTAATTTTTGTATTTCTAAGTTTAATTTACCTAATAATGTAGAATTAGACAACACAACCCACAACAAAAGAGATGCAATTAACATTGTTTTGCCTTACAAAGACCAGGTTTCCGCCAATTCACTACGGCGACAATTGAAAACTCTGAGTGTAGAAGTCGGACAGAGCTTTCGACCAGTTTTTAAATCTAGAAAAATAATTGACGATGTTCGTGTGCGTGAACCGAGGCCGGCTTTACTGTCTCGTCAATGCGTTGTTTACCTATTCCAGTGTGACTCGTGCGATGCGAGTTATGTCGGCTTTACTCGCCGGCATCTACATCAACGTATTGACGAACATTGTGGGTCGGCAGTCGGTTTACACTTACAAACTCACAATAAAAATGTCAAAAATTCAGGACATCTTTTTTCTGTACTGAGGAAGTGCACCAATAAGTTTGATTGTTTAATTCATGAAATGCTAGCAATCAAAGAGCTAAGTCCAACCCTCAACACTCAGAAGGATTCCGTCCGGTCTAAGCTATTTGTATAACTCTACCTAAGTAAATAATATATTATCTTTGTTGTATTGTTTTCTACCCAATTTTATAATCACGTAAATATTTACTATAAATACTTTGTAATTTTATATGTTATTCCTTTTAACCTGAAGATGCAATTAAGCTATTGCGAAACGTTGTTTAAACCTAAGTCTGTTTATTTTTTGTCGCTATCCTTTATCTTGAAATGTTTTTCGAAGAAACTTTTACTGAATGAATTTATAATTAAACGAATTAAGTAGTAAGTATAGAGTAAATGAATAGTTCGAGAATCTATGGGGGAATATAGCTTACAGAAGTTCCTTTTTTGTCAGCGGGAACGAAGGCCTTTGTTGATGCTTTTACTTTCTTAATGTCTTGCTTACGTTGTCGTTTAAACTTATATTTCATTAGTCTAAATTGTATGTTTTTGTTAATTTCATCAGGTCTGTTTCGAAATTTTCCAATTCGCAGATTTGTGATGGGCAACGTCTTGTTTTAAAGCCAAAAGTTTTGACGGTTTGATTGTTGGGATCGATTTTGTCGTTCTCTTAAGAGAAGAAAATACTTTCCATCGCATTCTCTTAATAACATTTTCAATTTTGTCGATAAGCTGCATTATTTAGGTTTTCCTAGGAGGTACCGGTATATTCTTCAATTTTATAATTGTAATCTCTTTTCCTTGTTACTGCTATTGATTGCCTTTGTTCATATCATCATTTGTGTTCTGACACACACTGTATACTACGGATAATGTATTGGCATAACTTGTTACTATTTGTGGCCGACAATTGCCATCAGTGGAGTACGTTGTAATACTTTAGAGAAACTCTTCGGACAAGACCGTCTTTTCCAAGGAAAACTTTCAGAATTGTCTCCAATTTGTAAAATCCTGTTCGAGAAAGGATGTCAAGTAGGCAAACAATATCAACTTCTTTAAATTTTCTTTTTCAAATGATCATTTCTTACACACTCAGTATTAATATTCCACCAATTTTTAACTTGCAACTGCACATCTTTAAATCTTTCTAAATGCCGACCTGAGACTCCACCAGAAGCATCAACGCTATGATCTAAACTTCTTCCGTGCATCAGTTGGTTTGGAGTGATAGCCTTTCCAATGTCTGGGTTATGCACCAGTGGTCTACTATTTACCATATTCGCCCATCCTCGCACTACTTGATCAAACTGTAAGCTGGTTAAAATCTTGTCACCACTCATCAACTTTTTCTTTTCAATTTTCAAAAACTTTATCAGGGATTCAACTGTACATTGTACCCAAGATGCTTTTGCTGGACCAAACGCCCATTCCAAACTCTTGTATAATGATGGAACAGCCTTTTTCATTTCATTAAACTGTGTTTCCAGAACCTTCCCACCTTTGACCAAATTTGATCCAAGATCAGAATGAACATAAGCACAACTTCCATGCTGATTTTTTAAAGCATCCAAAGCCCTTAGTACAAACTTGCTGCTCCATAGTCTTCTAAGGCACATGCAAACGTTGCTCTAGTAGTATCGCAGGTAGTGCAGAACAACCAATGCTTTATGCGAGTTCTTTGTTTAACAGCATCTTTAACAATAAATGGTCCTGCTATATCAGCTTGTATTGAAAAGAATGGTGTTACCAAGTTGATCTTCTTTCAGGTAAAATACCCATTTTCTGAGGAAGAGTTTTTGAAGTCTCTTCTGACAGAATGGTACATAAAAGGACTCTCTTAATTTTGCTTCGACATGTTTTACTGAATGGTCATGGCCCCAATCCTTATGATATACTCATATTGGAATAGGCATCCAGTCTTTGAAGAGCCATCAATGATAGGCAATTTCGTTTCTCCAACTGCTTCTAGAGTTCTACTAATTGCATAAATTATGTTATCACCTTCTTCTACGACGTCATAAGATGAGATTTTGTCTTTCTCATTATGTTCTTTGTATCTTGCATAGCCGATTGTATCAACATCCTTTTTGCGAAGATAAAACGAGCAGGTGCATTTTCACATTCTCTATCTGATGACTTGTTATTTTAGGACTTGAATATATATAGCATGCCTTCAAAACTAATGCACATGTGTTAACTGCAGCTGTCCATGACCTTGCATTCTTTATTATGTCTTGTCCAATTTTGGTTTGCTCTATAATGCTCTTTGATGTCTTCTTCAATGAAATTATCTTTATTGTAACCTTCGTGTTTGCCACTTCAGTATCTGTTTTGTATTCTTTTGCCTGATCTGGCAAGGGAATCATTAAGTTTGGGTAATTCATTGATAATTTTTATTGGTCACACTTTCTCTGGGCTTGATAGAAATCCTCCTTGAGTCCATTTGTCAGATGTGAGGTCTTCAACATTTGCTTTATTCTTAGTTGCCAAATCAGCAGGATTATTACCATTTTTAACAGATCTCCAATCACATAGATTAGTATCTAACTCTGTTCTGATGCCAACAAAGGTATTGAAGCAGCCAGAATGGAAATTTAAGTGCCTCAAAACTATAGCTGAATCATTCAAGAATCTACTTTCAATGAATTTAATTACCCTTGGAAGATTGTTTTATGTCCTTTTCCATAGTTTAACTCCCTGCTCTGCTCCTAAAAGCTTTTTTCTGGGTACAGAGAGTCTCTTTCTTCCAGAAGTCTTTGCCAAATCTGTGAGTAAGTGAGAGACAAATCCATCTTCAACTCTGACGACTACGTAAATACATGCCAGCATCATCCTAACCTTTTCACTTTGAATTACATTCGTTGGGATCGCACTTCTTGGAAATGCTATTTCCTCTGCTTTCCAAAGTTGCATGAATATTTGGATAAACTTGGCTTATAGATCATCAGCTATTTCGATATTCCATGAATCACCATCATGCCCAGGATGTCTAAAGCATACTTCACCATAAAATAAGCGTAATTTAATTGTCATTGGTAAAAACAATTCTAATGGATCAAATTTTTGAGCTTGGTATGATAGAGTGTCCCTTTTTGTGAATGATACCATGAATTTATCAGTCACCTTTTCTTGTGTTCAGATCAATGTCTAATTTCTTGCCTCTCTCCTTCTTACCAATATTGAACCAATTTTTCAGCATAAGTTTGTCTTCTTTTCAGTTCCAAATGTAACTAAGCGTTTTCCCTTTTTTGTTGCCGCCAACACAGTTGAACTCTTTGAATGAAAATCCACCAGCTTGTGTAACTTTTTTCATTCCTGCTAGCAATGGTGCTAGATCTTCGTCCCATTTTACCGTGACTACACAATCATCGACATAGCTTCGATATAAGAGGACCTTCAAAATTCTGTCTTCGAATAATGGTACACTTCCAGTTGAATTACTGTTGTTTTCACTTTCTTCGGCAATATTACAATAGCACAATCTGAATTGGAGCTGTTTGTTGAATCTCTTGCAGTCAGACCATTTCTATTTCTGAACTTTCCCTTGCAGCTTTCCCTTGCAGCTTCCACCACATATCTCTTCTTTTCTTCCACATCTTAAACACACTTTCATAGACTACAGCTTTTCATATGTTTCTTTAGTCAAGTTTCTTCTGATTTCTTGCATTCACGTGACCATACTGCATGCTTTTCATTGCATAAATAACATGCATCACATAGTTGTTCATTACTATCATCAATTCTATCTACCGCTTCCACATGTTTCATTGAGGCATTATTATAGTATTCTCCTTTCTTATTAGGAAATTTTGAGTGAGAGTTACTTTTGATGAGAGTATAATATGTATCTCTGTTTGCCATTAAATAATGTTTCTTTGTTATGAAACCCTCAATAATTGAGTTCCAAATTTCTAGTGGTTTTTCAGATATTTTCTTTCCGAAACATAATCTTTTACAGTTGGTGGAAGGTTATCAAATGCTTCCTCGACCAGCTCTTTCGGTATAACCATTTAATTTATTTTACAAACATCTAAATCTGTATTGATAGCTAGAGAAGTCTTCATCATCTCCACAGCTAATGGATCTCCATTTCCAATTGGCCTTTTTATCTCCTCTATTATTTTTGCCATATGGTTTGAAACCATGCTTAGTTCTCCAAATGATGAATCCAGCTCGTCAATGAAATCATCCCATTGTGTTGTTTCAGTTATGGCTCTATTGATCATAATCAATGCTGCACCATACAACCTTCTAAAGCATGAATTTGATAGTATCACTTTCCGTAATCTTTTGGATTTATTGGAGTCATTTAATGTTTCCAATATCTGTTTTTTCCAGGTTATATTGCTGCTATATTCTCGGTTGAGCTCTGCAAGATTTGTTCTGTTTAATTCTAATTCCTTGTCTTTTTTCTCATTGTCTCTTTTGCTTGCATCTGCTTCCTTGCATGTTCTTCCCAGTTCATCAATGAGAATTAACAATTCTTCAAGCCATTTCTCTGCCTCTGCAGGTGAAAGTTTGATCCGATTGATCTCCAATTCGCAAAGTGTTACCTCATTATTCAAAGCATTAACATTTGCTCTGAACAATTTGTCGTTAGCAGTAATTGGATCTGATTTCAATTTATTTTTTTAACCTTCTCAAAGATTTCACAGCCCCTTAACCTTCAGGGTGATTGCGTTTGTTTCTGCTGGCATTGCATTTAATTCTGCACTGTCTATACTTGATGTAGTTGACAAATTAGAAGGAGATCTAACCTCATTCCTATCCGGAGATAAATAACGATTTTGATTCGTTGAAATGGGACTAATATGGAATTGTTCAGCATTGTTATCATCCCTTTTACTTTCTGTGAATTTTTCTCCTTTTTCTGCTAATGACAACAAGTTGTTGATAAATTGATGGGTATTAACAGGATCTTCATTGAATATAATGCAATTACATGTTTCTCAATAATAATTACTATTAGGTCTTCATCTATAAAATTTCCTCCTCAAACAGACCATGTATACAATGGTCCAGCAAATAATTGTTCTTCAGCATTTAAAATATCGATAATTGATATTTCTTCAGGCCAATGTCTATCATCACATATTTCACATACTGTAATGACTTGTAGCAATATTTGTGAACGGTTCCTGTGATTTCTAAATGTCCTAAAATGCTGTCTAAAGGAAGAACTTGAACGAAGGCGATATTTAGAGGACTGTATATCAAATTCCATTGAGCTAATCAATTTAGGAGGCGACAAAACTCATCAGGCTAGCCGTTGACATGAACTAAACTTTAACATCTTCAATACTAATGTTATACAAAAAAGATAATAAATAATAGTAACACCAAATCATGTTACGCAAATACTTCTAAGCTAAGGGTCAGTTTCTATGAAATACTTAACTCAAAGGCGAGGAATATTGTTCTATGTTCGTCATGGAGTTTTATGTCATGCTGCCAAATTTTGTAGCTTACGCTCCAAGACATTAATTTTCACCTTAGAAAATGTACCACTTTCTTCGTGGGATGCACATTGCTGGCAGTTCAGCCTTTTTAAAATCATTCAACTCACATATTAGTTCACTTTTCCTTTGAATTTGAATTACTCTATATGCTTTAGTCGAGTAAGAAATCTTTTAAGTCACTGTTGACTGTCTCTTTTTTTCTTTGTAGGACTTCTCAACTAAATCTATAGTCCACTTATTTTTTCGTTTTCAGGTAAAGGAAGATACTAAATTAGGTCATCAACAATTGCTAATTTTATGGATGAGTCATTTAATAAATTCCATTGCTCAGTTAGCTGTGCTCTTGTCTTCATTTTAGTACTGTACTGTAAATATATAGCAACACTTTTACCCTGTTTGCTTTGATGATTCCTTTAACTTTTCATTTGTTATCTCCATGCCATAGCGATTTGTTGAAATTAAAATGTTTTGATCATCACAAAAAACCATAAACAGGTAGTTGGTGCAAGTAAACTATATTATAAACATCAGGACACATAAAATTATATAATAAAGATCTAATTAATAATGTAAAATTGTTGTTTTAATTTCAACAGTTTGGACTTTTCATTTTCTATATTGATTCATTTGATCTTTGCATGAAAAGGAGGCTAAATATTTGAGGTGAAAGCACAATGGCCATTTGGCTATAAAAATAATAACAACTAACTAAAAGGTATTTAATATGATTGAAACATATAGCGGTACGTTTTACAGATTGGCGAGCTTTTAAGTTAAATAAAAAAGTCAAAATATCGTTATACAACATATAATTTATTTATAAATTAGGACTATAGGAAAGTAAAAGTAAAAGAATATTAAAAATATGTCTTGATAAATGCTTTGAAAATTATTTAAAAAATTAAAACCTAGAGAAGTCTATTGAATCTAGATACGTTTTGGCTTCTTTTTTCGCTAAACATTAGTTACATTCTGCTCAAGTGTTGGACAATATTGAAACTTGTCTAGTGACAGGGTTTTCACCAACCTTTGTGTTGAATCATAGTTTATAGAGCCAAACCCTAGTTAGGAAACGAGGCGAACATCAGATAGTAGCTCTATTGTTTCTCATTTGAGATTGAAAGTGCACTTTCACATGTGTCACGTGATTTTTACGATGCTCACATTTCTAGTCATTTTCACAACGGCGAGATTCAGTTAGTACGTGTTGAAAGAATTTACTGGGATGCAATTCTAAACAACCTTGGATAACGTGATAAATTTCACCAAAGTAGCTGGAAAAGATATTAAACTATTTTTGCTTTCAATACTTCTGTGTTTTGTGTTTTTTAATCCGTTTTTCTCGCGTGAAGTCGTCCCTTCACTCAAGGAAGTACGTTAAAATGCTGTGAGATGTTGAATAAGATTAATCACTGAATCAAATGCTAGGTAATTAATGTTTTGTTTTGTCATGATTTTGTTTTTGTAGATTGAAGAAAGTATGTTGCAATGTTAATATTGCGAAAAGCTGTGTAAAATCAATGTTTGCATGAAATGTCATTTGTCAACCAACTACTCACTACTGTGAATGCTACGATGCCTGTTCTACTGCTCCTGAATCTTCTCAATTAAAATCAAATTATTGTGTTGGAGACTATTAATAAAACGACGAAGTATGAGCAATGAAATATATATGGTGTACAATTACGTTTTCAATCGACTAGCCTGTGGAGCCTAGTGGTGTCGTAATTGTAAACTTGAGATCCATCTAAAAGTTTTATGTACAGTAACGGTTAACCATCTAACAACTGATACATTCCATATACTAGCCAAGCATATGATAATCTACATTCTACAATATTGTCGAGTTAATGCAAAGATACATCGTGAAGAAAATCATGCAAGCAAGGCTGCTGGAGATTGGCTGCGCACTCGAAATGACGATCCCATTATGTTCATTTGATTAAAGCAACATCCCGAAAGATGTGACCAGTCAAGACCGAGCACCTTCTTGAAGGCTTGACAAAATGATTGATAAGTTCTTTGTTGGAATTTCTTACTGATACCAAGCTTCAAGATTCTGCATGCAGTAGTCGAAATGAGGAAGCACAAATGGAGTTTCCATTGCTAATCTAAACAACTAGATTGATTTGATTTGCCTAATTCTAACCATTCTGTTGCTCTGAATGCAGCTGTTTATTAATGTTTCAATTGTGGCTTTTGATCTTTTTCTCTCAACTTGCACTATTTTGTTGTTTTCGTGTTCTATGCTCTGCTATGTCCAGGGAGGGCTCAAAAGTAAAAACATTAGATCTTGATCACAATAAGCAGTCTCTACTTTTGAAGTTTGATTATAGTTGGATCAGTGTCGGTAGCGTCGTATAGTTGTGTCGAAATCCACAAAAAAATCCAATGGTCAATCAAAATGTCGAAATCCAACGGTGTTCAAACGCAAGTTTCCGTACAATTGAACCACTGTGCAAGAGCAAATCCAATGGAAATCGTTTGATCTACCGACGCTGTTCCAACGTTATTTCAAAGCTTGGATCAACTTTGATTTAACGTCAGTGTGTCCAGTGGGTTGGTCCAACAATTTTGTACAGTGCTAAATGAAAACATCTAGTGTTAACAAAATAATAGTCAGACAAGAGGCATACTTATAGTGACTTTCATCAGGTGGTTCATTTCGGAAAAACAAATCTAAATTTTAGAAAATGTACCATCGTGTTACACGAAAAATGTAATAATGAGCAATCATTGAATTAGGTTGCCCCACTTTGCATAGTAGTAGCATCTTTTAGCGCCATGTTGAAATGTTTATACAGAATTGTTCAGGATTCTAGTATAAGGCATATATAATGTCAGGGACTTTTTCATGAAAAAATAATGACTATATTGAGTTATGTTAAAAAGGTCAGATGTAAAATTACTTATCATAAATCCTAATTTGTTCGGTTGGTTATTGCACTTTGACAGATTTTCTTGGATTCTACAGTGTGTTTTTATTTACTGGGGAAGAAACAGTCCCATATAGTCCCCAAGAAGATATGATGTTTCGAAGACAGATTAAAGTAATAGTCACGCTTCTACTATTTTGGAAAGTTTTTATACATCTATAACGTTTTTGTTTCTTCTCCAATCATAAACTTAGAATTACTCGATATTAGCTCTCTCTTAGCCAATCAAAAGGCCTGAGCAAAAACGGAAGCTAATGCTACAATATTGTAATAATAACATAAAATACTGCACCCTGGCATCAAAATACATAGAAATGCAGAATTAATTAACAGTGAAGTAATTGATTGTATATATGTTGACTTTGCAAAAGCGAATTATTAAATTGTCTACTTTTGGTTTGAAATTTGAACTGCTACAATGGATTTCTGAATATCTCACTGGTCGTTCCCAAAGAGTAGTTATCGACAACATAATTTCTACGCCAACACATGTAGTCTCCTAGTGGGTACCTTAAGGCTCTGTCATGGGACCTCTCTTATTTCTTCTTTACATTAATGACGAGATAACGTCTCCGAAATGGAAAAATCATTGTCAAATTTTTCAACGTGGATGGAGAAATGGCAACTAAAAGTGACACATGAAAAATGCTCACAGATATCGTATGGCAATCTTCATGTTCCAGAGAAGCAATAACAAATTCAATCTCATGAATGTATTATTCAAGAATGAAAAATTCAAGCGGAATGTATCAGATACATTGGCATGTTTTTTCACCAACCATAAATTTCTTCTCGCGTTGTTCATCTCTAGCTAGAAATTCGAAGATGTTATCTAATTTTCAAAACATTCATGTCCACTGATCTTGAAACATTCCTTCTTGTATTTAGAGTTTATGTCAGCCCATTACTTGAATTAAATACACCAATCTGGATTCTATATCTCAACAAAGATATGAAAGAGTCTAACCAAAGATATTTTACAAGGAGATTCTGCAAATGTTTAGGTTTAAAGTACGAAAATTATAAATCTCGTACAAATTATTTTAACCTGCAATCACTGGAATATAGGCGGATATTAAATGACATTGTCATGGTATTGAAGATCCTCAACCATGTTGTTGACCTTCAGACTGAAACATTTTTTTGAAAAGACATTCCAGTACGTCCTCCATGGTCATATTCAATACATAAGTAGAGTTAAATCATCAATTGACTGCCACAAGTACTTTTTCATTTAAAGCATAATTCCAATATAGAATAGGTTAAACAATGAAGTTGTATCAGCTACATCTGTCTACTCATTTAAATCTTAACTTAAGAATGCAGACTTCTGTAAATGATATCACTAACTAAGGCTGTAACGTTAGTGTAGCTTGCTACCTGTATTTGCCTGTTAAATTTATTTGACACATACACAACATACATACATACATACAAAGTAATATCTCATGTAAATGTTTGGCCCGAGTTTATTGAGCCGGAAGTGGCTGTACCTGCTAGCCAAGTAAAATCATCCTTTCCGGAACCAGTCCCTGTTCTCTGAAGTGAACCCCCTATAGGTTCTGAACCTGTCTCTACCACTCCAATGTCAGAAGATGAAAGAGTATCTGCTGGACCACCAGAAGCTGTAAAAGATCCTTCATAGCTGATAAACTCTACCACGGTGGAAACAGAACCAACAGTGTGCACTAAAGCTATACCGTCTATACCATTCTGGATACCATTTGCTGGGAAATTTTCCTGAAAAAAAACAAACAAGTAAGATGGATAATTATACACATTTTTACAGCCTTTTTCTTGTGAGAAATACGTCAGATTATTAAGCTTGTTTACGACTTTATAGAAATTATTGAACGACTTGTGTTAAAACGGTAGCATTTGAGATTCAACAATAATGTTAGTATGATTAATAAGAAACTCAGCATATAGTATAGTATTCTAGGATGTATTATGATGCGTCTGTTTCAAAAAAATTGAATAGCATATGGAACCATAGAGCCATGGAGTCTCTGAAGAGAGCTGATGGACACTGATTTTTGAAGCACCCTAAATTTGCACTTTTCCGTCGAATGATACCTCCAGCTTGTACAAAACTGTATTATTGAATCAATGTTTTATATCTGTAAAAAGAATGACTGTGATTTACTTACAGACAATGCGAATATTTTCAGATTAATTATATTTTAGAGATTTCGATATATAAGTCCTCAGACCTAAGTCTAGATTTAAACATAGGAACATTTTTCACTGAGGGAGCAGTTAAAGATGGTGAGTTCTAAATATATGTATGTATAAGCAAAATAATGACATTTTTGACTCATTAAAGAGGATCAGGAAATAGCAGTGTTAAGAAATTTGGGAAGTTGCTTATTATATTTGAAGTAAAGATCAAATCCGCATGTAAATGTCCTTTTTCTATACCATCAAGATTTAAAGGGAGAATACTGACCGGGGAACATTGCGCGCTCAACCAATTCATACTTCATCAATTCGAACAAAGCTTTAAGAAAAGCTGCAGTGCGTGTGAGTGAGCTTTGTTTTATTATTCTGGCCGTATGTTGATTTTATGGTATTTCAAATAAATGAACAAATTAAAATCACAATTTGGTAGCTATACTACATACTTTGGTTGCATTATTTTATCACGTTCTGGACTAGAATGTGTTGTTTACTATAAACAAGAACCTTGTTTAAAATTTTGATTTTCGTTAAAGCCAAATCCTTGTGTTTCTTGACTTCTTAATTGGGTCTTCTTGCGCATAAACTATAATTTTTATTCATGTTTTTGATGTAACGATCGGTCCATAAATGCTTGCCAGCTAATAACAACGCAACTGCAGTAAGTATAATCTGGAGGATAATATACCAAAAGCAAACTAATGTGATAATTCAATAAAACTATGCGAATCTGAGTTTAATGCATGGAATAAATCGTTATTTGAAAATATAGATTCGTTGATGATTGTCACGAGTTCACGACTTCAACATTTCTTCCTGTCTCGTGTTTTTGATTATTTTGCTCCAAACAATAGAATTAAGGCGAGGCCAACTCTGTTTCGAAACGAGAACTCGAATTTGGTATAAAGAATTCAAGTTGCGCGCGCAACGTTCCCCTGTCAATATTCTCCCTTTAAATTAAGTACAGTTCTTCACATCTTAATCTTGATTCAGGATCAATGGTATAATACTACATACGTTCAGTATATTAGCTTAATGGCTTCAATAAAGTCCATGTCTTTGACGTACGTTATCGACCAAATTGTGGACCGATATTAGAGTATGGTGCGCACAAATCCTATTAGTAATAAATATGTTTGTCTAGATGTTTATGGCTTCACGTATCACTTTTTATAATATGAGACGATTTTGAGTTTAATATCTTAAACTATTCGTATTTTTCCGAGAATCGTTGCCTTGGCTCTTACTTAATTAAATATAATAGCAAAACGTAGGATGGATGGAAGAGAGATTTTTTGTTTGCTTTAATGAATGGAAGCAAAGACAAAATACGAAGTCTACTGTCTAGATGGGAATTTTTGTATTACAGTGATAAATCTATCACGCTGTATATTTTCACAATGGCAGTATATATATAAAGCATCATTTGTTGTGAATGAGGTTTCTAATTAAAATTTTTTGTTCGCATTTCACAGCAAATGCTAACGCTAATGAATGTTTTCAATTTTAAATTCAAATGTAAATTTTTGGAATGTTTATCAGGTTAAAATATACTTGTGACACATTCAATATAGCGCTGATACAACGCTCCCTAAATATACGACTGTAACTGGTATTTCAAATTATAAATTTTATCATTCATATATTTCAAACTATAAAGCTTATCATGCATAGATACATTTTACGCGAAGGCGTAACAAACATCTGCTTAAAAATGATCTATGGCTGGTGCTAAAAGCTGTATTGTAAAAGATGTAAAATGGCCTTAGAGCACCACACTGTCGGGTATATACCTGATTCATCGTTAACAACGTCATATGGATATTCACCGAGTTTAAAAGTAGAATTAACGCAATGGTTTGTGGGTAAAATTTAGACAAACACCCTCACAACATTTTCAAACTTGTAGCTTACGCAGCTGTAACCTGTAGGTTTGATTAAATGTACTAAATATAACCAAAAGGTTTTAGAATAAACAGTAATAACTCATAATAAATCAATTCCTTTTATTAATCATGCCATGTTCATCCTCTTTCCTTTTCCATGTGCTCCGTGCACCTGAGGCTGAAACAATATGACTCATACATCATAATGAGGCTACATTACACAGACAACATAAATGAACAAACAAAGCATTTACAATGCTACAACAGAACTTTATATTACATAGTAACGTGTACAGAACATACAAAGTTCCTGGTGACATTCTCCGTCATTTTAAAATGTTTGTTCATTTATTTTCTTCATAATAATGTTCTTACAATATCCATTCTTTGTGCGCACTTATGGCTAGTAAGTCGTAACATCATAATTACAATTGTAACGTCAGTTCAATTGTTCAGTCAATATTTGAGGCATTCATTTAACAATCCAATTTTCCATGCGCTCCAGCATTTGCGTTGATCTCGAGATAAACAAGTCTAATTTTACCTACGTAACAAAATCTCATTTAAACATATCTATTCATAACAAAAATAAAATCGTTCAATGTGATAAATCCAATTTAAATTAAACCATAATAGTATTAATAACCCAAAATCTTTGAATTCCACATTCAGCATAACCGTAAAGAATATACCATTTAATAGTAAACCAAAACTGGATAACATGAAACATAATATGGAAAATACATGACTGGATTGAAATAACTACGATTGAATAGTGGTTGAGCAGTTTTGACATTCATATTGTTCACAGTTGGATTCCCTAGTTTGTGTTTTCTCCTTCTAATTCTTCAAATTCAACCCTCTCATCTATGGAGTTCAAGAGATTGCTTTGAGTATGTTCAATCTGAATTGGGACAGCCCCAAATTCCTCTTCATCTTCTTCTTCCGTGGTGACGTCAAATTCATCACAAGGGTTGCTACAATAGTTGCTATGCTCAGACTGGCTGTTCACTTGTTCTGTTGGTTTCAATTTGTTAGCACTGGATTGAGATTGAGTAGAATCAAGTACCAAATCTAGCTCACAATTCAATAACATATTTCGATGGACGGTACGTAGTCGACTTTTTGAGTTATTTTCCTGCTGTACAACATAGACAATGTTTTCTGGACCTTGTACTTTCTTGATGAAATAAATACAAGGTTCCAAAAAACTGTGAAGTTTCCCAGGACCACCACGTTCAGCCACATTTTTTATGATAACTCTATCCCCTACTTTCAGTGAGGTTAAAGTTATAGCTCTATTCCATCGACCGCGATCCATAGCTTTTCTATTATTTGATTTTTCAAAGGCAATTTTGTACGCTTCTTCCTTTTGTTGTTTCCATTTGTTATTTTCTGTGTGTCATCTTTGTTGTTGTTTGAGTCTGGGTATGACCAAGTATCCGATCCAAAGGCAGCATAGGCTCTCTCCCAAACAAAATAAAATTAGGACTATATCCGGTACTGTCATGACGTGTGGCATTATATGGAAATATCAACTTATTCAGTTTTTCATGCCATCTTGATTTCTGGTTTTCTGGAAGTGTTTTTAGCATTTGAATCAAAGTCATTTTCATTCTCTCACATGCACCATTGTATTGCAGATGATACGGAGTAGTACGAGAATTAATGATTCCAGTAAGGCGATTAAGCTCTTTGAAAAATTTATTTTCCAATTCTTTACCCTGGTCATGCATTATACGAGGCGGTAAACCAAATCGAAGTATAAAATCACCATAGAGGTGCTTAGCAGCCGTAATCGCAGATTTGTTTCTTGTAGCATAAGCTTATGAATACCGAGTAAAATGATCTACAGTCAGCAAAATATTTTCAAATCCTCCTGTACTCTTTTCAAGATGTAAAAAATCAATAGCCATTAATTCCATTGGATGACTTGTGATGACGCTTTGTAGTGGTGCTGACTGATTAAAATGAGGAGGCTTCTGTATCACACAATTGACAAACTTGATGTATGAATGTATGCATATTGTGCTGCATCCTTGGCCAGTAAACACGTTGCCTAGCCAAGTGCATCACACGATCCGTTCCGAGATGTCCAATTTCTTTATGTAATTGGGTAAAAATCATATTTCCTAGCGATTCTGGCCGGATGATTTGATTGTGATGGCCACTTAATCTCTTTAATATTCCATCATCATCTTTCAAAAAGGCATCAAAAAGGCAATAGCATCTGGAACAGGACTGAGAACATATGTAGATTCACAAACTGACATGTCTCTAGATAGTTTATTAATGTTCTTAAGAAGTTACATGAAAGAAAAGTCACCAACAGAACTTTTCACAGAGCTAACACAAGTATGTCAAAACAACAGCGAAGATCCATTGTTTTTACTCAGAGCTTTAGAGATCAGACAAAAGGTGATTGTAGCATCGCAAGCGGAAGTAGAAATCAATTACGAAAGTGACTTAGTACAGCGAATGTTTCTACACACAGTGAGAACCGAACTGCGCAATGATGCTGTGCGGTCGCATATGTCTGCCTATCTAGAGCCTTCTAAAAACACTGGTGACGATGTGTTTATTAGAGAAATTAATTTAGCGTCCTCAGAAGCCTTAGAAAGGGATGTTAAACAACGCCAGTTTATGAATGAGGAAAAGAAGAGAGTGCAAGTGGCAGCAACAGGCTACGACCATGGCACTGACAATAAAAAGGACATGTTAAAACCGCTAGTAGATACGGTTAAAGTCATGAGAGGGGAAATTGAGTCATTGCGAATTGAAATTGGAAAGGAATTTATCATTATAGTCTGGATACACTAAAATTGGAGAAGTTGTTATCAGACCAACCACATTTTGCAATGCTTCACGGCATTCAGATGACCACACAATTGACTTAATTGCATGTCCTTGCTTTTCATTCTTTTTCAATAATTCATTTAGTGGCTTGGCAATCTTTGAGAAATCTTGAATGTGTCGTCGATGATATCCAAGTAGATCTAACAGCTGTCTGACTTCTTGTATTGTTTTTGGTTCAAAATCTTGTAATGATTTTACTGCTTTAATACTTGTATCATCCATACGATAACCATGTTCATTTACTATTCGTCCAAGATACCTGACTTCTTTCTTAAAGAAATTACACTTTGATAATTTTAATTTCAGTCCTTTTTCTTTGAGTTTTTGAAGGACTTGACGCATGTGAATTAGATGAGAATTTAGATGTTTGAAAATGCAATAATATCATCCAGGTAAGGCATCGCAAACTTATCACGACAATCTTCGAAAGTTTCTTCCATATAACGCTGGAAAACAGCTGGAGCATTTGACAATCCGAATGGAATTCGAACCCACTGATAGAGTCCCCAAGGAGTCACAAAAGCAGTCTTATCTCTATCCTCTGGATGTATACAACCTTAGTAATACGCTCTACTTTGATCCAATACAGAAAACCACCGGCTTCCTTGCAAATTCTCAATAGATGATTCTATTCTAGGTAGAGGATGACGATCAGCTGTTGTCTTCTTGTTCAGCATCTGGAAGTCACAGCAGATTCGAAGACTTCCTTATTTCTTCCTCATTAGCACAATAGGTGATGACCAGGCACTTTTCGACTTTGTGACCCATCCACGGTGAATCAAATCTGCAACGTGAGCTTTTACTACAGTGGAGGTGGAACAGATCTATAAATTATCTGTACAGGTGAAGAATCAGACATGTTGAAACATGTTGTTTTTTCACTTAATTCCATTTCTAGCGGAATCACAGAACGCACTATATTAATTTCACCGATCGGCATTCTCCCTGACAGAAATACATCATCTTTCGAATTGTTAGTAATTTTTAACATAATTCGAGTCCTTGAGCCAGTTTTTATATAAACGATGTTCTCAGGAATGTCCAAACAATCATTTAATTCATTATACGGTTGACATAACACAAGAGTTTTCTTATCAACAAGAACTGCATCTATTTCGCATAGTACTGTAACGGTAGATAAACCCTTTATAGTCAACCCATTCTTCAAAATTCTAACAATTGACAGTACATCATCAGGATTATCTTTCACCGTTGAAATCAAAGAACTAACATTCATTTTAGATAAACCTGTAAAACATTTCTCAATAACTTTGTTTGGATCAGATGATAAAACATTAACAATTGTAGAAATTACATTATAACCAATGATTGGCTCCATTATATTGTCTTTTGTTACTTAGAGTGGAACATTCATCTTAGTACTTTCGTCAAATGATACATCAAGAATAATATAGCCGAGATATGGAACACTGATCCCATTAAATGCAGACACATCTATATTATGACCTAACAATGACTTAATGTCTTTAATTTCAAAGGTGAAAGATAATCATTAATATTCTAGCATTATCTCCAGCTAGATATCCAAGTTATCTCGGTAGAACCTCCAAATGTAACCTGTAGGTTTGATTAAATGTACTAAATATAACCAAAAGGTTTTAGAATAAACAGTAATAACTCAGAATAAATAAATTCCGTGCTCCGTGCACCTGGGGCTGAAACAATATGACTCATACATCATAATGAGGCTACATTACACAGACAACATAAATGGACACACAAAGCATTTACAATGCTACAACAGAACTTTATATTACATAGTAACATTTACAGAACATATAAAGTTCCTGGTGACACAGCCATATATTATTGCTGTGTTTACAGCTTAAATATGTAGTTCGCTGTGAGTTTAGCTAAATATAGCATTAGTATAGCAATAGCCAATAGCATAGTATTTGTATAGTATAGTATTAATGTAATGATTATCTTAAAGTTCTAGTTCATTAATTAACTTGTAATTTATAATTGGAGTTATGGAGTGAAACTACATTACTTGGTATGTAAGGCTGCATGCTAAAAAACAAGCAAAATGCATCTCTACTGATATACGCGTGAATGAAAAACTATTTGTACGTCGAACTGAAGCAAAGGCTATAGCAAATGCTAAAACAATCTTGTGGTAGGGACGATTATATGCAATGTTTATGCATTGTACAAAAAGGCAGATATAATTATTCTTGAAATAAGCGCAAGACAAGAAATACTGAACAGAAAAAAAAGTACCTTGCTCTTTTGGTTAAATGGCGATTTTGAAGCACAACTTAAAGTCACTTGAACCAACGCTAATAAGCAGGTTAATTTAATTATGTATAAGCAAACTATACAACGGTGTTTGCAATTTAAATTGAACAAGAATATGCAATTCATGATACAATAAGGTATTGCTGATTTGATAATAGCAAATACCGTCTATATTAAGTTAACAATTATTAATACTAAATATCAACATCGTATTGTTCTTTAAGGAACTCGTTTTCGATGTCATAAATATGATCGAAAGGTCATTTTGTATCCCGAGTATTATTCAGACAATTTTTTCCACTTTGTACTGCTTTGATTTGCCCC
The DNA here is from genome assembly GCA_916610825.1 of Haliclystus octoradiatus. NCBI lineage: Eukaryota > Metazoa > Cnidaria > Staurozoa > Stauromedusae > Haliclystidae > Haliclystus > Haliclystus octoradiatus. The sequence goes on from OU744450.1 coordinate 12,769,334, forward strand.
ATAATCTAAGTTTTTGATCATAACCACTCTCGATGTCCGTGAATTACTTCAGTTGGTCTCCAGGTACAGTTGTGTTCAACGAAATAATAACAATAAATGAGTAGGTTGAAAAGTAACTGTAGAACCTTATTGTCGTAGAACATTTCTGAAGATGAAAATACCTTATCATTGCCACTCGAAATACAGACGTTAGCATCAGCATTCAGCATAAATTGATATCTAAATATTTTATTCTCATACCGTTTCAAAAACATCGGTTAAACCATGCAGTTTAGCACCATTGGATAATCACATCAATTGTTGACTTGAACATGATTTAATAGAGAATAAAACGTTAAAATGCCGTTGCCGTTCTGTATATTCCAAATGTTCTCTTGTCAACTTACTAATTTCTGTCTGCGACAATAAAACCATCGTTCATGGAGCTCTATAAAATTAAAGACCATTCCTCAACCTTCTTCTTCGGTGTACATAGCACCATGAACGTAATATTCGTCAATATGAACAGTAAAATCCACAAACGACATCATTAAATAAATCAAAAGCATAAAAACAGCAAGAAAACTTGGTAAACACTAACAAGAGGGGAAAATCGTGATTGGTTCAAAAATGGAACATTCGACCTGTAGGTACAGCTACAAAGTATCAGGAAGTTGTGCTATCTACTAATGGAATGCAATAAAGTAGTCACTATTTCGTCTTTTTGCGTCATTTTTACTGATTTTTATCAAAATTAAAGCTTCTTCAAAAGCCGATCGCCTATAATGGGTTTTCAATAGATTTTAATTCTTTTCCTGTTTGCAGTGCTTAATCATGGATTATACGAGCGAACCGAACCTAATACATTTTGATTATTTCATTCATTCGAATTAAGTTCGCTGTTAGCGCGCTCCGTATAACGCAGTTGAGCTTGCCAATGTAAGTTCGCATGATCCAAGCGCGCCAAATGTTCCACTTGATAAAGCAATTACAATTTTAGTTAGTGAAGCTTTTGAGGAAAAGTGGTTTAATTAAACATATAATATGACATTGAAAATAAATGATTTGAAAGAACTCCTTGAAGAGGCCATAAAAATCTCAATCCAATGGAAATGTTTTGAATAAATTGACAGAGTTGCAATAGGTTCCCCTATGAGTTCTTTGCTAGCCACTGATATTATGTGCAATTATAGAAAATTTAAAGACAAAATACAAACTCATCCCTGAATATCATATAATAGTATATAGCTGTAATTATTATTGTTATCAGTACTGGAAAAATGGGAGCTACCTTTTGATCGTGGGAATAAAAAGTTTGTGAACTCTTACTACATTTTCAGAAAATTCAAATAAATTCATCAAAACAACTAAAAAAAAATGTAAATGAATTCAATTTGCCGATTGTAGACATATTCCAGCAAGCAACAAGATTTGATGACTTTTTGTTGTTGTGATTCTGAATAGATTAAACTTGTAGAGAATACTATCAACTACTGCTCAGTGGCGGATCGTGGGGTGTGTCATCAGGCAAGGTCCCTTATCAATTAACATTATTAATGATTAATAACGTTATTAACGATGTCATCAATCGTTCAAATATTGCATGCATCAATATAATGGTATTCTTATGCAACGCGACTGTTTTTAAGCCTTGTTTTACATTCAGGCTTTATTTTATCAAGCTTAAAATCAAGCGTGATCGTGTCTTCCCAAAACGCCGTTTAATTCTGCAGTATTAATGCCTGCGAATGAACATCCAGCTCAGTAAAACAATTGCTATTTATCATCAAAAGCGTCGTCTGGCCTTCTCGATGGCAGAAAAATAAGAATCGTTGACGCTATCAATCTAATGACTTTGAAAGATTTGCTGCTTGAGTTAACGCTGTGTGATGAAGAACCTCAATATGTATGCGATAAAAATCTGGCGTTACGGTAAACCATGTTACGGAAGCAGATTTCGAAATTAAAGGGAGAGAAAGGATGAACTAACCACCACTGACCCTACTATCATTATACTTCGATCTAAAACTTCATCAAGTATAATGAGTATCATGACAGGAGTATTTGTCAATATTATCGATGTAAATTTATGTTAAAATATCAGAGCTACTGATAAATAGGATTTGAAATTTGTGAAGTTTGTTTTCAAAGTCAAGCGGGGAACAACAAAAAGGCTGCTATTTACTTACTACATGAAATCCATATCCACTTGAATCGTCAGTTAATACTCCTGAAAGCGTGATTGTACTCCCGTATTGTTGGTTATTGGCACCATTGTACAGTATTATGGACCATTCAGTAAGATCTAAGCCAGCTGTACCAACCAACTCAATAAACTCCCCTTCATCATTACCTGTGTTGTCATAATGAAATTCGTTGATGAACAACTGCGGCACACCTGAAGGAAAAGAAAAGACGAATTATTCCTTTAAAATTCGAAGTTGCCTTTAAAGTGTATATTCTAGATATTGGGAGATTGCTTCTTTAGATAGAGAAAATTTTCAATTTGTACATGTTCTTCTTGTATTTTTACTTTGCGAAAGCACTTCCCCCTCAACAATGCAATCAAAGTTACGATTTTGTGTCTCATTCTTTTTCCTCGAACAGAAACCCGTTTGTTTTCTACAAGAGGGTTTACACCGGAAAAAACGCCAAACATTTTACTTAATTGTCTCTAAATAAAGAACAGCTGAACCAAATGGCAATCTGAATGATGTTCGAATGAATGAATTCTTTCGGAATGATGTTTTCAAGGTTCACCTCAAGATTTTGAGCTATATTTGATCAATATACGGGATGCAGGAAACGATATAATAAGCCTCTAAAGTCGAAAGTTTTAAACTTTGGAATTTTCTCACTCAAGCGATCACGTGACTAACACCTCTTTACGACTTCGTCTAAGCAGGTTATCTCTCCCGGTTATTGAAGGTGTGTGACTCTTTTGAATACGCATCAAATATGCCGACTATGCGTATGCGTAGAAAAATGCAAAACTAATAACTATTGACTTTAGAGGCTTATATCTCTTTATCTGGATGTTGAATATTGATCAAATTTAGCTCTAAATCTGCAACTGAACGTTGAAAGCTTCATTCCGAAAGCAGATTGTCATTTGGTTCAGCCGTTTTTATTTAGAGACAAATAAGTAAAATGTCTTGTGTTTTTCCGGTTTAAATTCTCTTTTTGAAAATAAACGGGTTTCTGTTGGAGGAAAAAGAGTGAGACATGCTGACTCTAGTTTAAGCAAAACAAAATTAACCCAAAATCGTCATTTTGACTGCATTTTTGAAGGAGAAATGATTGCGCAAAGTAAAAACACAAGAAGATCATGTCCAAATAGAAATTTTTTCTCTATCTAAAGAAGCAATCTCCCAATATCCGGGATATACACTTTCAAAGGCATAACATTTGCAATCGTGTATTGCGGGCTCAAATTTTAGAAATGAATGCCATTTCTCAAGGCAGAAGTAGTGTAATGAATCAGTGCATCACGCGCCATCAAAAAACACCGAGTGAAAAAGCTGACGCTCAATTTGATGCCACTGATGATAAAATAGAAATGCTTTCAATTTCTGAATCATATTGCCTTTTCTCATACAAATTAGTATCAAAAGGTTTGTCTTTAAGAAAGTGCCGATGACATTCAGCTACAATAGCCCTCATCATGTTCAAATGAACTTTTACTTTAAGTCACAAGGCTCCATCATCAAACCAATCATTAATTAAATTAAATTTTGAAAGATACAAAAATGAGCAGATGTCTTTGCTTTGTTCTATTGTTATGATCACGGGAAAAGAGGCTCAGCTTTTGGAAGGGGTGTCAACGCATAAAGCTTTTGTAATAGAAGCTGTTGCTACGAGAAGACACAACGGAAGCATTATCAGCTCCAGAAAATAGTTTGATTTATCAATTTCAATTATAATTGAGACTTAATTACATAGAAAACATCGAACTGATGTTGAAATCCAAAGTCTACCCAAAAACTATAATAGCCAAAAACTGTAATAGACGACTCATTAATAGCAGACTCAGTATTATCTGAGAATTGCGATACAAGGCAAGGCAATTTGAATTTTGGACTAGTAAATAATGGTGAAAGTTAATCTATATTCATCTTGTGGACCATTTTCCATTCATTCACATTTTACTGTTTACAGTTCTGTTATTCAGCTCCATTAGAAATTCAAATTATATGTAGTAATTCAAATTGATAGTGCATTCCTCATTGAAATGTTTATTAGGTTATTGAAATGATACAGTACGTTTTCTATTCATTACTCCACTTACTGCTTACTGCTAATGTGAAACTACTTGACGTGGGACAAGAGCCGTCCGCAAAAGCCGCAGTGCATGTCACTATCTTTCCATTGTCAGCAAGAGCGGGTGTGAATGTAGAAGGATCAGCTATAGGAGTGCTTCCCAATGTAAATGATAGAGTCGCAGTTGGACTACTGACTGATGTGCAGACCAATGGTGTTAAAGTGCCATCTTCAATAGAGCCAGGATCAGTCAAAGTTACACTATCAATTGCTAAAAAAAGGAAATTGGAAACAGAATCTTAAACCAAATAATATTCCTTTGGAAGGTATGTCCGACATCACGTGACGTATCTTATTGATGTCAGCATATTATAATGTTTCACATGATCAATCTTAGCTATAATCGCGTCGCCATCTGTCTATTGATATTAATTATATGTTTGCGATATCACAGTATATACCTTAAGTTGACAATATGTTGACTGGCTTTTTGTCTTAATAGTAGAATCCTATCTACCAGTCTGTTGAAATTAATCTACAGTGTCAGGGCGGATACCAATACAGAGAGAGCACTTACAATCACGGCTGTAAGTGAAAAGGAATTCTAGAAATAGAAGGGTGGCATTTGCACTTTCTGTATATAGAGGGATACCGCCTCAAATAATTACTTTCTTAGTAATGTACTTACAGTCAACCACTAGGGGGTTTGATACCGATTGATCAGGAAATCCTTGAACGCTTGCAACAACCGTAACTGTTTTTCCATTGTCACCACTTGTTGGCTGGAAAGACACGCTGGATCCTTGCCCAATTGACACAATATCGAGAAAGTACTCAAAGGTGGCTGCAGGAGAGCTGTTTGCATTAGCAGTAAGAATCGTAGGAGTACAGGATTTTGAATTACCATTCAGTATGAAAGTAACGGGGTCAAAAAATGCTGCAAAAAAAATATTCATAACAATAATGTAATTATAATGATGAATAATCAACCTCGATGCATTCACGCTATCCAATGATTAAATCAGAAGTATGGATATGCTGCATTCATTTGGCAATCGTCCCATTCATAATATCAATCGCTATTTCGTTGATTATTAGACTTTTCTTTAATCAAATTAAATTATTTATCAAGTATTTTATTTACTTCAATTTAAAATAATGCGAAACGAAATAAATCCGCGTATATATTATAATAATTTATACTATATAAAATAAGAAGATATATCAGTTAACCTTTTCTATTATATAGTATAGTATATACAATGGTTAGTTAAGGAATAGATGGAGTGTTTTGATCATTGTCTGATCTAATTGACAGTGAGGAATGTCTCGATTATAAAAACATGCAATCTTATACTCACATGGACAGTTTGATAAATTGCATGCTTGTCTATCTGTTGAATCTCTTCCACCAGATACTAGCAGATAATATGGATTGTTTGGATAACATCTTTGTGTTCTTGTTCTCGTTGATGCTCCACATGAATTATCACATTGACTCCAATTATCCAATGAATAACAACATTCTGAAAGAGAAATAATAAACGAATAATTATTCCTAGAAAGTAACGCTTTGACAATCTTTTCAAAGTAATCAAACCCGGTAAGAAATGTCTTTCAGTTATTATCACTCGGATTTGAGTATAATTTATTGCGTACGACTGCTGTATTTTATTATTCATTATTCATTGTTTATTTTTCACTTTTTCGCAAACAACTGCCGCATGTAGGCGTCCTAGCGAGGTGCAAAATTTCATAATTACTTTTTTAATTTTGAATCATGACATCACGAAATGCATCCCAACATGATTCAAAATTTCCATAAGCATTACTCAAATTCATAGATTTGTTGATATCATGAAGTGCACTGCTTATAAAATAAAAATATGCAGTAACTCAGAATAGGAAGGATATTT